>OX457043.1:11119686-11209890 GCA_949752735.1 Lumbricus terrestris | reverse complement strand
AGGCTGGTTTGCCCATCCGGTTATAGTTTGTTGTAAAATGCATAAAATTGTTACATTCCTATAATGAACTTCTTGACATTTCTTTGTCCCTTTTCCGCAAGAATTCAAAACTATTTAAAAAAAATTAAAATGGATCATATAAAATGGATCAATCAACCGAACTATAAACATATATATTAAGCATTAATCATAACTGTCGTCGACATCGTCATCGTCACCGTCACCATCACACCATCATCACCACCATCAAGACCACGCCATTCACCATCATTACTATAAAATGAGTGGGCTAAATATGACAGTAGATATTGCCTAACCTAATTCAGGTATAGTCACGAGCCCCCACCCTCACCCACCCCTTCTACGTTGGAACTATATTGACGCCATCGGTCAATGAGCGGCATCTGTTGCCTTTATGAGTGTATACGGTCGATATTCGGGGCAATTACCATCGATATCTGTTCCCAATGCACAGCTTGTTTCTCGGCACCTACTTTTCACCATGCATGGCGATGTGACCGTGTTGCGTCGACGGTCAATGGCGCGGTTCCTTAGGGAAGGCAAGGACCGACCGACCGACCGGCAGCGCAGATGCCATCATCACCTATAACGAGTCGGATTATTACGCGTTTATCTCTGCTGGCAGATTGGAGTTGGAGGGATGGAATGGATGGTTGGATGAATGAATGGATGCATGGATGGATAGATGGATGGATAGAATAGATGGATGGATAGATAGATGTGTAGTTAGGACGGACTGAAGGAACATGGGCGCCTGCAAGAATTTTTGCAGATTGGCTCAAAACACAATGGTCGTGGTTATATTTTTTGGCAAGGGCTTGAAAAATCCAACGCAGGAAATTAAGAATATAGTTTTTTCGTAGGCGTTATTATTTATTAAATATAAATTTCTCAGTTTCACTTATGCATCATTGGTAGCCTTGCCTCCGTACGAAAACATGTACTTCCCCCCCAAACAAATTAGTTATAAAAATAGGAGTCAATTTTCCAGGGGCAAATTCCGCCTCTTGTCCCTATTAACGGACATCCATGTGAGGGAGGAGCGAAGGTATAGACATGTACAATCTAAAATGCTTATTTTTAAAGCCCATAAATACGTATATCATAATTAAGTTGGACTGAATGGAGCCGAATGAACTGCATGTTCAGAAGAACGCTGTTGGCAATTAATCATCGTTCATCTATTGAACCCATAGACAGACAGGAGCCAACGTCAACCCGAAACGTATACCTCATCCCATACACAACGATGACGATGTCAATACTTCTGAGCATGACTGTAACTATATTCTCTTTCACAGTGGCTTTGCTGTGTGGTGTTTCCGAGTTCCCATATAGCTTTGCGATGAATTACTTTAAAAAACTGCTCCGAAAGAATGAGTGAATGAGAGAATGAATGAATGGGCGGACAAAACAATTAATAAAAGAATTAATAAGTAAAGAGAATGAATGTGGCCAAGCGGATCAGAACTATTGTCGGGTCCGATCAATTTACCGTATATATATATATATATATATATATATATATATATATATATATATATACGCACATATGCGTGTGCATGTGTCTTTTATATATAAATGTATATATTATATATTTATGACACTACTATATATATATATATATATATATATATATATATATTATAATGACCCCTAGTTCAATAGCTTTTGTCGCCGTCTGGGTGTGTATACATAATATACGACGTATCCATATTGAAACGTCTTCATTGTCATCCATATGGACTGCATTGAAAACCACATATTGGAGTAGACAGCAGATATTATTTTCTGCTTTATTTATGACCCCCCACCTCTGTGGAAGAGCACACTGCTACGAAATGAAGAGAATGACTTTAGATGTCGGAGGGAGGATCAGACGGCAAGTGAGATGACAAGTGAGATGACACGGAAGATGACGACGGATATGACACGAGAGATGACGAGGGAGATGACACGGGAGATGACGAGGGAGCCTTCTGTCTCAGTGTCTCTGTCTGTCTGTCTGTCTGGCAACTGGACACGATGCAGCGCTCATGAATAACTGGTTGCCCTCTGCTTATTCATTGAATATCGCTTTAAGGATTTGCCTATACGATTACGATTAGGCCTACGTATACGTATAGCCCGCGTGCAGTTTGTGCAGAAAACTCGTTTAGTGGACAGAGTGCGATTACCACACGATCATATATATATATATATATATATATATATATATATATATATATATATATATATATATATATATATATATATATAACGTCGGATATACGATTACGATTGGACTATAATAATTGCGAACCGAGGTCATGAAACTGAAGTCGTTAACCACTTAATGTCTGACGCTGCCTGTTGTGGATATGTCTTAAGCGACCGTCCGTCCGTCTCTCGTCTTTTTATCGATGGTTTTTATTCGGCGGGAATCGTCCACACACAATGTCATGCAGCAGCCTACGGGTCTCAAGCATCATGAGTGCCGTCGCTATACCGTTTCTTTTCATCATGCCTCTGGCTGGTGAGGTCGTTTCATAACCTGGCGCTATACAAATGCCGACCTCATCAACGACCTATTACATAAACCAGACGGACGAGTCGACGCCTTTGTTTAGCCGTGTATTATTATAGGAGCATTGAAGATGTTATACCGGAAAACCATGGAAACAAAGCACCTGGGAAAAGAGAGACAGACAGACAGACAGACAAACAGACAGACAGACAGAGGGAGAGGAGAGGAAGAGGGAGAGGGAAAGGGAGAGGGAGAGGGAAAGGGAGAGGAGAGGGAGAGAGTTCATCCCAGTAAAAGGCCAAAGACTCTGTCTGCCTTTCTCTGTCTTTAACTATAGGTGCAGGTGTCTCTACATTTGTCATTTTCTCTGGTTCTGTCGTCATCTGTGCGTATCTCTTACTGTCGGTGTCTCTGTTTGTGTCTGGATCTTTCTCTTTCCGTCTCTTAAATATCTCTGTCTTGCTATCTTTCTGACTTGCTCCAAAGTCTGTCTGTTTGTCTGTCTATCTGTCTGTCTGTCTATCTGCCTGTCTGTCTCTTCCATTAAAGCTGGTCACCAACTCTTCGCCAAGATGGTTGCTTCAGAAGAAATCACGTGATACGACGAACAAGAACCTGGCTTCGACCTAGGAAACTGTGAGGGAAGAGTTGTAATAGTGGAAGAGTATAGGACCATTCAATTGATCCCAGGTGACTGACCAAAAGCCAATTTACTGACCATCTGGTCGGACACATCGACTCCGAGAATAGGACACAAAGGAAAGGCAATGCTCTTTCAAAGACAGACATGCTCTGAATTGAGACAAACCTCCTCTCACCCACGTCCTCCACGCCTCCTTCTTCTAATTCTTCCCCTCCTCTTCCTCGTTCCAGCCCCATTTGGACCTTCGCGCAGCACAAGTTCAACGCTTCTTCTACACTTATTGAAACAATTCCCCACGACGCCATTTGCAGCCAACTGTCGCAGAAAGGGAAGGTATAGTCATTGAAAGAGTATTGTCGCACAAAGGGTATTTTTGCATGTGTGTGCGTGTGCGAGAGAGAGAGAGAGACAGACAGACAGACAGACAGACAGACAAATAGACAAACAGACACAGACGGACAGAGCCAGAGAAGTGTATTGTATTGTATTTATAAATTTATAAAGTGTAGCATGGTTCTTCCATTAAGGCACTTCACATAATTATGCGGAATAGTAATACGACTTATACGCATACGACTTATACGTATACGTGTATATTGCAATAATTATATCAACGGCAGATGGAGGGAGGCGCTGCCGGAGGGGGGGGGGCAGACGACCGACCGACGGACCGACCAGCTGGGGTGGTAGAGAGAGAGAGCGCGGGACACAGATGGCTGGGCATTGGATGAAAAAGGAGGAGCAGCGTAACTAATTGGAAATTGTGCATCCACCGAGCGCGGGAAGAAATTGGAAAGCTGCCAACGAAATGAACTGGTCAAACCACGAGAGACGGAGAGAGAGAGACCGATCCCTCATAAAGCTGGAAAAGATGGCACCAGCGGAAACGGAATCTCCCTCCACAGCATTCGACCATGAATTTCTAAGTTCTGTTTATTATATGACAGCGGATTGTCCCTCAGTGGCGAAGCGCCATTGCGACCCCTGAAGTCTGCAATATTCATCATGCGTAGAGTTAGTTATTCAAATAAACGTGACGGCCTTCATAACCTCTTTCCATAAACAATGGATCTGAGGATTCGACTGTATTTTCCCCATCAGAACAGTCAAAGGGAATTCGGAAAACATTTGGCTCAAAGACAACCATTACAGATTGAGAGAGAGATTGTTCTCATTCAACTTTAAGTGACTGTAATAAAAGAGAGATATAAGTTTCTAGAATAATTATCGTAAATAAAATGTAGGCTACTCATCAGCAAAAGCAAAGACAAACATAATTTTATTGGTATATAAGACTCATACTGGACAAATATAAAGGTATATAACTATATATACTCGCAATGGTATATATATATATATATCCAATATCCATACAGTATAGGCTAAATAGGCTACAGAAAATTCAGATACAAACATGCATGTATACATTACATATATATATATAAACAATTTTATACATACAAGTCAATACGTATACATAAAATGTACATAATTATATACACCCAAAGCACACATAAACAACATATAAACACATGCGCACACACACACGTCACAACACAAAAACAAACATACACAGAAACAAACAAACAAACATAGATACTTACATAAATACGTACACACAAAAATACACACAAACACAGAGAAATATTAACGTATACAGTCAAACACTGTCTTTCGTCAAACCCTGGAAAAAAATCGCAGGGCAATGAAGCAGAACTACCGGCCACAGATGCGTCGTTTTATGTAACGTCAGCGTTTTGACGCTTCCGTACAGCGTGGCCTCTGACTTTTCGTGGACGCATAAGAAGTCAAATGCAGACATAAATCCGACTCAGAAGCAGACAGCAATTCCCGGAGAGCCGCCAGAAAGAAGCCAACGACGACGAAGACGACGACGATGACGAAGGAATTGGAATGGACAGTCGACCGATAAATCGCCGCATAATTCAGCATTATACACTCGTAAGACTCTGACACAGTTCATCCACCTCCCCCACCCCACCCCACCCCACCCCACCCACCCCACCCACCCCACCCCACCCCACCCCACCCCACACCACCCCATCCTCATAGAACACCCAGCATAACGCTAGGAACAGACGAAAGCAGATGAAGAAGCAGTCCCTTCCCTCGAGGCAAAAGCCGAAAGGCAGCCAAGCGGACGGAAACGATAGCCACTTTGGCTCGTGAGGAGGGGAGGAGGTGGTTTGGGGAATATTGGTTATCACTCATGGTATGAAGAGCGTGAGGACTCGGGTTCGCTTCCCGTCAGCCTCCTCTCAAAGGCCCACTCAACCTTCCGTTCGGCAGGTAACGTTGGTGAAATGATCAGCAGGACATGTGGGGAGCCTTGCATGGCTGGCGACAGTTAAATTTGACTCCAGACAGACGGACGGACGGACAGGAAAAGAGAGAAACAATGAGAAAAATGGAAGATGAACAATATAATATTTCGCCTCTGTTAAAGTTTCAATCTGAACACAAAATAAATGCATTCCATATAAATTCAAATCTTCTTCCGGCTGGAATTAATCCCCTGCAGAGGAGGGGTCAGCCAATTACATAATTGAAATCTGATTAATATTAATATTGTGAGTCAAACACTGACAGCTGGGATCATGGGATGAACGCAAAATATGGTTGTAGGCACGCAGGACATTGTAATAGTAAAATTTAATAACAAGAACAAAGCTGTTGACAGCAATTTTAACCAAAAATAACACCAACTATGATTAATCAATAATAACATATATAAAATTAATGTTATTACTGTTGATATCGGTGTTGGTCATAGTGGTGGTGGTGGTCGCGGTGGTAATGACAGTAGCAATACCAGTAGGAGCAGCAGCAGTAGGAGTATAGTAGCATCTCAAGTTCCAATGGATCAAATGTTCCTCGAGGAAGAAAACAATAATAAAAATAAAAATAATAAAGTCATAATCCTAACAATTGACTACGGCAACGAAATGATAATGAGACAAACATTCATAACAGCCGTTACAATAAAATTATAACGCTACAATAATAATGATAATAATAATCATAATATTTATTATGTCTATTAGAGCCACATTTCAATGATTCTTCTCCTTATGTCCACACCCCTTCCCTCCCCTCCTCCTCCTATTCCTCCTCCTCCTCCGACTCTTGCTCCCCATCCCAACTACCACAACAATCCATGTTTTAATTAGATAGGTGGCGCCACTATCTTGGCTGCAGACGCAAACAATGCCAAAGTGGAATTGGCTGAACGCCCGTTTCAACGGAAGAGGGCGGCACAGCAGAGGACGAATGGGGGCCCAGTGATGACAATCGGCATGACACCATTGTCTGCACTCAACGCATGGCACCCATAGCACAACATCGTCCAACATATTTGGAGACTTAGTCAAATTCCAAAATGCTCTTATATAAACAGCCAGACATATATACATACATACATCATTACATAATAGATGCATACTTACACACACACGTGTATAATATTTATATATATATATATTTACACAATGTACATACAAGTGCATTCTCTCATACATCCATGAGTACGCAAACATATATACCTATTACATACCCATGGCAGTGATGACATTGGGTATATATAAACTGGACAACGTGGAGATGTTAGCTGGAATCAGAGGTATAGCCAGAAAAACATTTTGTGCATTTCCATTTCAGGGAAATTGCAATGTACAATGTACAATTGTACATGGTCGAAAAATTCACAACAGTTATTTTTTAAAATTCAAGTTTATTTATTTTCGAGTATGTTTGAGCTGCATAATCAAACTCTCCTTTAATTCGACGACGTTGGATAAAATGCTGCTATAGCGAAAGAGATATTTAACTGGAGTCAGTCTCAAAAGATATTCATTGATGACATGACATCTGTCATGACATAAGTCACAGCAGACAGGATGACACCAATCATGTGATGTTCACATTTTTGCCATTAGTTTGACAATGACATGACATTGACATCGGACAACTAATGACACTGATCAAAGAAGCATCAGTCAAACACAACCAAAATTACAGCAGTCAAGTCTTGACTGCTTGACAATATCAAGACATTACAATCAGTAACACTGAGCAAACATCATTGGAATAAAACCATAGAAATCAGCAAGACGTCAAGCAGATCAAGTCTTGACATAACATTGACAATTTGACATCAGTCATGAAATGACATAACATTGACATCAGTCATGAAATGACATAACATTGACATCAGTCATGAAATGACATAACATTGACATCAGTCATGAAATGACATAACATTGACATGAAACATTGACATCAGTCATGAAATGACGTAACATTGACATCAGTCATGAAATGACATAGCATTGACATCAGTCATGAAATGACATAACATTGACATCAGTCATGAATGACACTGATCGAGGCATTAGTCAGGACACAAGAGAGGGCAATGTCATGCAGCCGGAACAGTCTCAACATCAATCTGTCACTCTCAATCGGCTTCAGTAACTGGCTGGATAACATACGACTCTGAATAATTCAGGGAGCAGTCGGAAGAGGAAACGGAGTGGAAGACAATGGAGTGGAAGACAATGGAGTGGAAGACAATGCAAGAAGGCAAGAAGGGGCAACTGGCCACCGATAATTAGCATTCATCAAACTTTGAACAGCCGGCGACAGGCCTCGAAGGGTGGTGCAAATTATTCTCAGCTCAAGGTGCAAAGGAAGCTGATGATTAACCACGGCCAGCTGGAAAAAACACCCTCGCCAGAAGCATCTTCCAAAATTAAAGGTATACCTTTCCCAATTTCCCTGCTGGAGCTACCAACCCTATTCATAGCCCGTCCTCCAAACAACCCCCCCCTAGCGGGCTGTTAAGTGCTGCTTGCTTCTCTGTTAGACAAACTCTTCTACATTCACCCCATAACACTGCAGGAGGGGCAAAAATTTTACGATGGTCACAGTTAACTTTTTTAGTAGGAAGAGTTTGAAAAATCCAAAGCTGGAAATTAAGAACTCGGGTATTTTTCAAAGAGGATTCTCAATGCAAATTTCTCAACTTCATTTTGTGCATCATTTTTAAAACATAAATAGTTTCCCTAGTGCGAAAAATATGTTATAACCCAAAAGCAGTAGTTAGAAAAATAGGTGTAAATTTTCCAGGGGGGTAAGTGTCCCCTATTGCCCCTGTGTGCGGGCGACCATGATCCAGGCTTGGGACCGGCACTTTCAAAGAGCAAATAGTTTCCGAGTTTAAAAAGCAACTGTTCAAAGATTTAAACTATAAAAGGTTGTTCTTGTTTTAGTCTAAAAGAATTCCAGCTGTTCTGTCGATAATCAGAGAAAAAGAATCACGAGGCAGAGATGAAAATGTCAATTCGATGATAGTTGTGGAAAAGAAACAGTCTGAGTTTGTCTGCACCAATCCCATTCAACAGGAAACTCTCTTCTCTTATCTGTTCATAGCATGCATATTTCGAAAATAAAATATTTGGTCCTCTCACGTTACACAATATATCAATATCAGACAGATCCCTTTATTTCTTAAGCACTCTTGGTGCACACACACACGAGCTCACAAGTTATGTGTTATACATAAATATATATATATATAATTTGTATATAATATATGATATACACAGTTAAGTGTTATACATAAATACATATATATATATATTTCTACATCAAATGCCATTTGATGCAGATTGACTCATTTAGATGAGAATTCGGGGATCCATTTAATTATTGTATTACTCTTCGATTAGCTAGAGATTAACATATATAATATAACATACACATAAATACAGTTAAACATAAATTTGTGTGTGGGTGGTATGTACATGCATGTGTATGAATGGTTAGTTTGTAAACATTATGTGTGCATGTGTGTTTGTATGTATGTATAAGTGCACTGTGTAGAGTTTTTTTTAGCATTATGCACTTACAGAGAGATGGCAATGGCTCTTCTGTCAATAAGAATACACATAATATTTGCTATATCTAATTATTTATGGGTTTATATCCAATATTGTCAATATTTGTAAAGACAATGGAAAACAAAGCATCAATGTTCCAGGCAGACAATGGTGGGTGTGTCCACGGGATGAAACCGCGACAAGGCGGGGGGGTTGGTAGAGATAAAGAGAGACATAGAGTGAGAGAGAGAGAGAGAGACGGAGACAGAGAGAGTGCATCATGCATGTCCAATATCTACTTCATCCCCCAGTCAAGATGTAAGGTAACATCGTTTCCCCCAACCCACCCACCCCCCACCAACATGTCCTCAGCATCACCATTCTCTTTGTTGTCCACTATCATTCTGATGGAACCAGACGCATCAAACACGTGGCAGGCGTCCTTGGCTGTCTTTCGGAGGGTAAAGGTAGACAATCCTGAGGCATGGAGTGTACACCGATGCGGGATCGCAATCCCACTATAGCTTCCCAAACGTTCACTCGACCTTCCATTCGACAGATGGCAGTGGTAAAAATGATTAGTAAGACGCATGCATCGCGTTGGCTGCCGACAGTAACTTCAATTCGACTCCTGTAATAACTTGTGACTATCGTTCATTCTATGAATTGTACTCATGTTATGGTGTGTCAATTAGAAATTAAACCAGAAAAAATATATTAAAAATATATATTATATATTATATTATTCTAAGAGTTGGCTTAAACTGGGCTCAACAGTCAACATCACTCTCTCCTTCCTTCTCCTCCCTCTCCTCCTCATTCCCTTCCTCCCTCTCCTCCTCCTTCCCCTACTCTTCCTCCATGGACATCCATCCCATCAGCTTCCTCATCTTCATTCTCCATCTTCCCATACACAGAAGAAACTAGATGGACCTCTCCATGCTATATATATATACACACACACGCTCAATATACGATAATATATATATATTATATATATATATATATATATATATATATATATATATATATATATATATATATATATACGCTCATGTCCCCTTTACTTCACCAGGTCCTTTTCCATCCACCCGTTCACCCCTTGGCCCAACATGAAACCCTTTCATGTCTGCATCCAAAAACCTCAGCATTCTAAAGAACTGCTTTGCATTCTTAACCCCACAGTCAGCGATGCCAGACTCCAGACTCCCTCTCACCATCCAACCCCATCAACCCTATCCAACATTCCCTCTCCCTAACGCATTCCAACGCCCCCCAACAACCCCTTACGCCACACGGACGACCCCGGTATAGAAGCGCGAAGGCCACACCCCACCCGGGCCATACACATGTCTACAAGAGGACTTACAACTAGAGACCTGATACTCTGACACTCGATATCATTCCTCCCTTCCGCCCCCCTCCCTTAAAGGACCCGGTGATCTGCTGGAGAGGCGAGGACTTACAACTAAATCCATGCAGAACAACATGACTTGAACTTGGAACTATCGCCAAGCCTCCGTGCGATGGTGTCTATTTATATCATTTTACATCGCCCAGATTTCCCATGATTCTCAGCATCATTTTGCCCATCTGAAGTACAACTAAAACGAAAGCATAGCTACTTGCACATAGTTTCATACTATATTATATAGTATCATATATCTGTGGCAACGAGAACGTCGAATCCCAGTCATAGTAAACGTCCGAATATCTGATGACTGAGAATTGATTAGCTCCGCTCACTATCGTCAGCTATTTCCAGAGTAAGACTCAGTTGCTGCTGTTTTATGCCGGAGTGCTGTATAACATGCCTGCTATAATATATACAATATAAGCAATTTTTAGATCCTCCTCAGGTCTTATAATTATGTAGTTAACTTGAATAGGAGATGGCCATCACGTTCTAAATTGACGTGTATTTGCTATCATTCTGAATGTCAAAGTCTCATTTAAAGACTCATAAAAAGAGACTTCTTACAAACAAATCTGTGAAGGCTAATGCAATCGGTCTCGCTATAATATTATGAAGTCTTTGAAAGTACATAGACGCAATTTTTCAAATATAGAAGTCTATTTCAGGGACTCATCAGCTTCATCTTGTAATAGAACGGTCTAAGCTTGCAGGCTAAAAAGTTCATTTGTATAATAATCCTCTGAAGGATCATAGACTCGGAATTGAAAATAGAAGTCCATCTAAAGACTTTAATTCTGACTTAGCATTAAAGACCAATTACTCATAGGCTAAATGTTAACTTGGCATTGAAACCTTTGTTGTAAAGAATAGTAAGCTTTGACTTGACATTAAAACCTTTGTTGTCAAGACTAGTAGGCTTTGACTTGACATTAAAACATCTCATTTAAAGACTAGTAAACTTTGACTTGGCATTACGAACCCTATTTTTAAAGACCTATAATAAACTCTAATTCAGCATGGTAAAGTCACATAAATTCCACCGCAGCAGCATGTTAAGATCAGAGTCGACTTGAACCAGTAAATCAACCCCCAAACAATTGGCTGCACCAAAGAACATCAAAGACGTTAGCCTACTACCAACACCCCCACACCACAAACACACACACGTACACAGCTTATAGTGACTTATGCCACGAATGACCCCGAGGTCAACAGATTAAATCCGGATAAGATTGCATTCGGAGACGGTCTAGGCAACCGGACTGAGGTCCTGTAGCAATAGGGTGGAATAGGTCAAGAGATCGTGACCCAGGCCATTGATTCACCCACCCACCCCCACCCCTCCAAAGCCTTTGTGAACCAGAGGCTTAGTCATCGTCATCAGCCGCAATGGTTCGTTTCAATGTCACCAGTTGAACAGCAAGTAGCAGCCATAGTTACCTATGCATTTATGCATGTGGATCTGTGCAGGCATGCATGCATATGTCTATCTGCACGTGTCTCTGTATGCGTGTGTCTGCACGAATATGTCTGCCTGTCTGTGTCCCTGCATGTATAATTATAATCATCTGCATGTACCAACCACGCTATTTGCATACCACTTTCATAGAGCTGTATGTGCACCGGGGAACGGACATTAGCCCCCCGGACAAAAGCCCCCCCGGACAAAAGCCCCCGGACATTAGCCCCCCCGAAGTAGGACATTAGCCCCCCCAGTCTATGATATCATTACCTATAAATGATGCACAAAATGCAACAATAGGCCTAAGTGAAGCATATAGGCTTGCATTGCACATTGGTTTAACATTTTAAGATTATGCTAAGTTAATTGAAGATTTATTATGCATAATATAAAACATTTAAAGGCATTAATTGTACGACGTGAACAACTCATTGTGTAGTCTCTCATAAATGTAAAAATAATATAAGTCCAAAGTTTGTCCAATTTAGATAAAAGTTTAATGCCTAACTGACTTTAACAAACCTTCGTTGCAGCCATAACTGACACTAACAAGTAGGCGTATATATAGGCCGACCTACTGTATTTTGAATTGAAACGACGCTAATTACGGTAGTCTATGAAGCTGAGACGTAGCCTAACTGACGTTAACGAACCTTTATTGTAGGACACTAAACAAATAGACAGTATAGGCCCTACACGATTCCCATTCGTTCATTTCAAATCTAAGTATATTACAAGCCTACTGACACGATTATGACCTACACTGTATACCAGATAAGACACTAAGAACTTTCGTATGCATGTGAATGCCCGTGACAAGTCATCAGTTACGGCGCTATTTGATGATTTGCACATAGGGGGGGCTTTTGTCCGGGGGGGGCTAATGTCCTAGGTAAAATCGGGGGGGCTTTTGTCCGGGGGGCTAATGTCCGGGGGGCTAATGTCCGGGGGCTTTTGTCCGGGGGGGCTAATGTCCTACACCCATGTGCACCAGTCTAGCATTTAGCATTCTTGACTGCCAGGCATATTATATAAAGGAAAAATTGAATTCCCTACCAAAACAGAAAAGACGCTTCATAATTTTCTTCTTAGACTGTTTTATGAGTGAGCTAACCTGTATATGTTTATTACTACATCTGACCAATCAAATTTTGTTACATAAACTCATTGAAGTCTACATTTATGGATCTTGAAAAGAGACTAACATTCAGAAACAGATTTCCGTTAACACTTTCAACTACTGATTTAATACACAAGCCGATTTAAATAGGTGTTAAGAGCTTATAAGGGTATTCAAAGACAACTAGACCATCATTTGATACTGAAACGAAAGCTGCCAAATTCGAGTTATTTCGGCCAATCTCAGGTCACAATAAATAATTCTTTCCCATTTCGCAGAACTTGTCACTTACTTATGACGCCACTAATACGAAAGCTCAAAGTCAACGCGAATCTCAATAAATAATCGAAATAAATGGACGCCTAACATAATCGCGCGACAGGAAAATGATTAAGAATGAGTAATGAGTCGGGCGGAGTTCGAGTCCCAGTTGGCCATTGCGAAATTAATCTTTCATTTCCAGCTTGGTCCAGTTCAAACAAAAGACTAACCAGCCATCAATAATAACGAAACGGTCGAACGCACGCATGCGGCAGTTGTTCTCTCGGACAGCAGGCGTGCACCAGTCGAGAATATTGGGGGAAACAGGAAAGGAAAAGGGAAGAGCCGCAATTGAGAGAACGAAGGCTTCCAAGTTCCCATGGACTAATTAGCACGTTTTGACTGGCTGGCTGGTTGGTTCATTGGTTGGCTGGTTGGCTCATTGGTCAGCAGGTTGGTTGGCTGGCTGGTTGGCTGGCTTGCTGACAACTGCAGTGCCTAAAGTGTGGGAAAATAAGTGCCTGGACGCCCCTTACCTCTCCAAAAGAAGTGCCTGGACGCCCATTACCTTTCCAGTCTGTGCTTACCAATAAGTGGCTGGACGGCGTTCATATTTTAAAACAAGTGCATGGACGCCGTCCATGACCGTCCAGGCACACTTTAAACCCTGCTGACAAGTCGGTTTGTTGGTTGATTAGACGGTTGGCTGATTGGTTGGTTGGCTTGTTCGTTGGCTGGCTGGCTGATTGGTTGGTTGACTGACTGATTGGTTGCTCATTGATTGGGTGGCCGACGAGATGGTTGGTTGGCTGGTTGGTTGTTTGGTTGTTTGTTGGTTGGTTAGTGGAGGTGGATCAGTTTGTGGGTCTGATCACTGATGGGAATGTGGATGTGTTGGTTGGATTTCAAAAGTTGTTTTCTTTTCTGGTTTCTTAAGTTCAGATGACCATGTTGCATGACAGCATTGTATTTGATTGGTATACCTAATTGGCGCAAGTAGATTTCGACTCAAAGGCTAGCGTGTTTTGCAGTTTATCAGCCAAGCTGCTAACTGTTGCATTATTTGTTTAAATGAACAGCTCAGAAAGCACACTTTATAAATGCACACTTTATAGATGCACACTTTATAAATGCACACTTTATAAATGCACACTTTATAGATGCACACTTTATAAATGCACACTTTACAGATGCACACTTTATAAATGCACACTTTAGAAATGCACACTTTATACGTGCACACTTTATAGATGCACACTTTATAAATGCACACTTTATAGATGCACACTTTATAAATGCACTTTATAAATGCACACTTTATAAATGTGCAATCTCCATATCAAATGCAGCTTTGCAATGCACAGTTTTACAATGCACAGTTTTACAATGCACAGTTTTACAATGCACGGCCTTCAAAAGTCCAGCACTCTCAACGCACATTTCATTGCCCAACTCACTCAGCCACCCCAATTGAACGTGGTTATTTTGAGTAACCATGGTTCGTTACCAAGGCAACCTATTGGCATGCAATAATTGCAAGGAGTCCAGGCAGTCCTCTTCTGTCAACTCATTTGCACCAAGTCCTTAGAACTGATTCTGTCATCATCTTATTATATTATGCTGATGAAGATATAATCGGCCAATTCCATTGTGTCTACATTCCTTGTTTCTCAAACGCTGCAAGCTGTCTGTCGCCTCAGCCTGTCTGTGTGTGTTTGTCTGTTTGTGTCTGTCTGTCAGTGTATGTCTGTGTCTGCTCGTCTGTCTGTCTGTGTATGCTTGTCTGTGTATGCTCGTCTGTCTGTCTGTGTATATCCTGGCCATTCCTTGATACCATTCCCAATTCCAATTAGACCTTCTTCTCTGTCTGTCTGTCTGTGAACCTCTGTCTCATATGTCTGTGCATCTACCTCTGTACGCGCATCTATGTATGTGTGCACGTGTGTGTGCACGTGTGCGTGTGTGTGTCTGTGTGTCTACCTGTTGAAATCTCTTCTCCCCTTGAATCTTCTCTCAATATGTCCAGCCATATCTTTGTCTGTCTCTTTGTCTGTCTCTCTTTCCTGGTCCGTCCGTCTGTCTATCTGTGAGTCTGCATTCCTGTGAAGTTGTGCACGGAGGTCTCAATATGGAGTTCCCTAGCGTGGTACAACGTAGTCCACCGGTAATATGTAGTCTGAATTTCTAATCGGACATCTGTTTTCAATAAGCAGCAAAGCAGCATGGGAACATTTTCCTGTAAGGTCGGATTAGATAACAGTTACAAACGTCTCAAAGGGAGCAGATATGCCAACAAACTGAGCAGATATGCCAACAAACTGAGCAGATATGCCAACAAACTGAGCAGATATGCCAACAAACTGAGCAGATATGCCAACAAACTGAGCAGATATGCCAACACACCGAGCAGATATGCCAACAAACTGAGCAGATATGCCAACAAACTGAGCGTATATGCCAACAAACTGAGCAGATATGCCAACAAACTGAGCGTATATGCCAACAAACTGAGCAGATATGCCAACAAACTGAGCGTATATGCCAACAAACTGAGCAGATATGCCAACAAACTGAGCGTATATGCCAACAAACTGAGCAGATATGCCAACAAACTGAGCGTATATGCCAACAAACTGAGCAGATATGCCAACAAACTGAGCGTATATGCCAACAAACTGAGCAGATATGCCAACAAACTGAGCGTATAGGTCAACAAACTGAGCGTATATGCCAACAAACTGAGCGTATAGGTCAACAAACTGAGCGTATATGCCAACAAACTGAGCAGATATGCCAACAAACTGAGCAGATATGCCAACAAACTGAGCGTATAGGCCAACAAACTGAGCGTATATGCCAACAAACTGAGCAGATATGCCAACAAACTGAGCAGATATGCCAACAAACTGAGCACGTATGCCAACAAACTGAGCACAGATATGCCAACAAACTGAGCATATATGCCAACAAACTGAGCAGATATGCCAACAAACTGAGCATATATGCCAACAAACTGAGCATATATGCCAACAAACTGAGCATATATGCAAACGAACTGAGCATAGATGCAAACAAACTGAGTATATATGCCAACAAACTGAGTATATATGCCAACAAACTGAGCATATATGCCAACAAACTGAGCATAGATATGCCAACAAACTGAGCACATATGCCAACAAACTGAGCAGGTATGCCAACAAACTGAGCATATATGCCAACAAACTGAGCATAGACGCAAACAAACTGAGCGTATATGCCAACAAACTGAGCAGATATGCCTACAAACTGAGCACATATGCAACAAACTGAGCATAGATATGCCAACAAACTGAGCATATAGGCAAACAAACTGAGCATAGATGCAAACAAACTGAGCGTATATGCCAACAAACTGAGCATAGATATGCCAACAAACTGAGCATATAGGCAAACAAACTGAGCATAGATGCAAACAAACTGAGCGTATATGCCAACAAACTGAGCATACATGCCAACAAACTGAGCACATATGCAACAAACTGAGCATATATGCCAACAACTGAGCATAAAAGTTATAAAGTTAGGAAGGGATAGGAGTCCTGCCTATAAATTAGGGTAGCCTATTTATTCTACACAAATAAAATGGCACTAAAACGTATAGTCATGCAACGAGCATATATATATATATATATATATATATATATATATATTTGTATATTATATATATGTATTTGTGTGAGTATATAATTATATAAGGAAGGTATTGAGCTATAAAATGTAAATTTATTCAAGATGTGCCTGCCAAAGTGTAGAATGGATAAATGCCAATGAGGGTCAGGCTGTATATGTTCTCAAAGAACATGCATAGACCGCGAGAGACAATTATTGATAGAATCATGGCGTGACATTCAACAATAACTCCAAGCGGCTATATAAATGCTCGGCTGCAATATAATGCCACCATATATATATATATATATATATATATATATATATAGAGAGAGAGAGAGAGAGAGAGAGAGAGAGAGAGAGAGAGAGAGAGAGAGAGAGAGAGAGAGAGAGAGAGAGAGAGAGAGAGAGAGAGAGAGAGCTACAAATGGGTCTAAAGAAGACCAAAGGAAAATCTAAATTGGTCAATTCCGGCCAGTTTAAGAGACGGTCTGCTTGATAGTGTTGTTGTGGATAGCCTGCAGCATAGATTGCCAATCACAGGGTCACCGCGGTGAAAAGTTCAAACCAGAGTGTGGCCAGAAACTCGGCACTGTCAGTGAACTCTGCCACTAGTGGCACTCTGCCAGTGCCAATCCCAAGCCTGGATAAAGGAGGAGGGCGACACTAATCGCGGGGTGGTGTAGTAGGTATGTTCGTCGCCTTGCAGCCGAAGGGTTGCAGGTTCGAATCCACCTCAAGTCGCCACGTAAGGACCTTGGGCAAGTTCTTCACTCGTAAGTGCTCAGCGCTTCTGCATGAAACTCCGATGCAGTGTTCACTCTGTAGTTGGGAGCGCCTCCGAGTAGAGGGGTTGAAGGGGCGCTATAACAAGTGCACCTACAAACAAACAAACTAATCATCTTTGAAATGGCAGTGTCGTCATTAAACAGCATTAACAAGGGACACTGTCCATGGGAAGATTAGATGGCGAGGGAGAGGATTGGCCACCCGCCCTCAAATGCCAAGGCTGAGAAAATGAAGTTGCTATTACTTGATATACGTATACACGCTTAATCGCTTTCTCAGAGGCGCTCCCAGCCCAGCCACGGCTAAAGAGAAAGGATGCACTATAACTAACGAGATACCATGCATTGGGAGAAACTGCATTTTGTAACAGCAAGTCCATTAAGAAGCGTGTGCATGAACATTGAACAAGTTATGTAATTGAAGGCTGTGCAATAGAAGCCTTTAGAAGGTCGTCCATTTGGAAAGACATGCTCATAACTATGGAAGGAGTGCATGCATTAAGAAACACATTAGAAAGTTCCCGGTACTTTCCACAGCTGTACCATCAGCTACACGTATGTCACACGGATGGGTCAGTCGTAAACACCGTGTTTAGTGGGCTTCTTTATCTTTAAGGACTCCAAAAATAAACGTATCCAAACTCCAACCCGGAAGCCACACCTATCGACGATTTGCAGAAAAATTACACTGCTTCCCTGCTATAGACACGCGTCAACGACAAACCCGATTACTTGTGAGTTATAAAAATCACCTCTGGGTCTCACAAAAACCGATGTGTAACACATTAGCAGCCGCTCACAATTATGACAACCGACGCCTAAGTATCCAACGCGCGCGCATAACCGTGCCACGCGTCGTCGGTAGAAATATCGCCCGTACAATACGATCAACGGCTTCGGCAAATTGAAGCCTAAATATGCTCTAATCAATAACAAGCGGAGACTTCAAAGGGATCGACTCTTTGAAGTTGACGACGCGAAGGATTAGCTTCAAGTTCACCAATGGTTTCGTTTTGTCTTGGAGGCGTTATACAATATCTGCCACACCTACTCTCTTCAGACTGAACTGCTTGGTTAATGAAAAACCAAAGCCAGAAGAATTATGATGCATTAGCGATTCGACTGAAACGACATCGGTGCAGAATCTCTTGATAATCTTTGTAACATGTTTGTTGGTCACGGTAGTAGTGAAAGGACACAGGAGCTGAATCAAGGCGGGGCTACCGCTAATCCCAGGCCACGCCCCCTTAGGCTGCTAGGCTATAGGCCACGCCCCCTAGGGCTGCTAGGCTATAGGCCACGCCCCCTAGGCTATTATGCTAATGAGCTATTAATTATCAATTATGCTAAGACGCTAGGCTATTACGTAATCCACCGGGCTACTAGGCTAAGACGCTGAGATAATCCGCTAGGCTACTAGGCTAAGACGCTAGGCTATTACGTAATCCGCTGGGCTATGGGCTAATCTGCTCGCCGCGCTATAGTACTAAGACGCTATTAGGCGCTATTATGCAAATGAGCTATTAGGCTAATCCGCTCGCCGCGCTACAGCCGGGCTATGGGCTAATCCGCCGGGCTATGGGCTAATCCCCCGGGCTATAGGCTAATGCGCTATTATGCTAAGCAGGCCCCAACGACCTGTCAATCAAACGAGCAGCCACGAAAGCTGTAACCAATCAGCGCTAAGCAATGTGCCAACGACCTGTCAATCAAACGAGCAGCATCGGAAAGCTATAGCCAATCAGCGCTAAGCAGATTCCAACGACCTGTCAATCAAACGAGCAATTCCCCTACCCATCCGCGACGGGTCCAACGCGTAATTACGCCCTTTGATCAATAATAGCAGCAATTATCTTGCACACCCGCGACCGGCCGAACGCGTAATTACCACCGTCCATCACAATTGACAGTAATTGCTCTTTACATCCGGCGCCCGCTCCAACGAGTAATTACCACCGTCCATCACAATTGACAGTAATTGCTCTTCACATCCGGCGCCCGCTCCAACGAGTAATTACCACCATCCATCACAATTGACAGTAATTGCTCTTCACATCCGGCGCCCGCTCCAACGAGTAATTACCACCATACATCACAATTGACAGTAATTGCTCTTCACATCCGCTGACCGACCCAACGAGTAATTACCACCATCCATCACAATTGACAGTAATTGCTCTTCACATCCGGTGACCGCTCCAACGAGTAATTACCAACAGCCATCACAATTGACAGTAATTGCTCTTCACATCCGGCGACCGCTCCAACGAGTAATTACCACCATTCATCACAATTGACAGTAATTACCCCACGCATCCGGCGACCAGTCCAACGAGTAATTACGCCCTTTGATCGATAATAACAGCAATTATCGTGCACGTCCGACGAACGACCCAAGGCATAATTACGGCCTTTAATGTATAATGGCGACCTTTAATATCTAGTGTCTTTAATTAGAGATACAAAGAGACATACTATTTCACCATTTCCGGCTCTTATGGCGTCACCACCCCTCCAGCGATCTATAAAATCTGGCCTCAGACAGCGGTTAAACACAGACGAGTTTCCGAGTTCAACAGACGACTTCTTCATCTTCTACAGCCGAGATCAGCAATTCATTCTACACATTTACGCAGAGTCAGACGCTTACTACAGCTACAATATGAGTTCTCGTGAGTGTAATACTGAAAAGTATTTTAATATATCTAAGGAATTTCGAAATTTCTCAATTTGAATTATATTCAAGAAATTCTAAATTTCTACATTTGGCTTAGATTTCCTAACTTGTACAAACTACTCAACGTAAATTTCTTTGTGCAGACGTTTGTCATTTTAAACTTATGCTCCTCTGGTATTTCTCTAGAATCCAAACTTCGTGCAGAAAGCGAGGAACTCAAAAAGGAGGAAGCGAGAATTATGGCAAGACTGCAAGAGCTGAGTAAGCATTATTACATTAATTTGATTTGCATCTTCAATAAACACGCAATATTTCTGAATTTTCGAGCTCTAGTCAAATAACATTTCACCAAAATGGATTCTGATTAAATTTGTATGCTACACTAGACTTCTTCCGAAATATATTCTGCAATACTTTATATTGTAAAAGAAATCAGCTAAAATATTTTACAGCATTTTAAATTTCTATTGCAGAGCGGAAACGCAGAGAGGTCGATTCGAATATCATTCGAGATGCCAAGCGTTCAAGTTAGTGATTCTGTATAATTTTGCTTCAATCGCTAAAATATTATAACTTTGAAGAGTTTGCCTTTGCATTACAATCTCCTAAACTGCTCGTGTTGTAAATTCTTCACTTTAGTATCATACATAGTGTTCATAGAGTGAGCATGGCTCGAATTGCTTGTATTCGTCATCATAAAGGACTTACATATCCCTTTTACATTGTATCAGTTACAAGTAGTAGTGTCATAATGCCTCTATCACTACCAAATTCTTGGTTATTCTTCAAATACAAACGTTTATTTAGCAATTTTCTCTTTTCATAAAATTTTACATTTTATCATTTACAAGTAGTAGTGTCATAATGCCTCTACCACCATCAAATTCTTGTGTATTATTCCAATGCAAACTTTTATGTACTTGGCAATTTTCTCTTTTGCAGATCTTGGCGATGGTGAGCATCGGGCAGGCGCGAATTCGGCGGTGACAGGGCAGCGTGCAGGGCCATCTTCGACGAGGTCAGAGCCTCGTGCAGGCCCATCTTCGGCGGCAGCGGCGGCGGCGACAGAGCCCCGGGCAGGTCCGTCTTCGGCGGCGGCGACAGAGACCCACGCAGGCCCTTCTTCGCCCGCGTCACCAGAGCCGCATGCAGGACCGTCTTCGGCAGACTCTGCAGCTTCAAGTATGTGCATTTTTACAATCTTTATACCTTCTTGTGTGTTATACACACATACACACACACACACACACCGACACATTGTACTCTATGAATCTTTTACAATTGTTTGGCTTCTTGTGTGTTACACACACACACACACGCATTGATCTCTATGCTTGTAGGCTTTTACAATCTTCCTATGTATCTTACCCAAACACACACAAACACACACTGTACTCTATGCATCTTCTCTAAGCATGCCTCTGTCTTGTACTATATGCATCTTTTTGTATATGAAACTTGACGAACTTTGTTTGTTAACCTTTAGGCAGATGCGGGTCGTGTAGAAATTACAAGGCGATCAATCTGATGAACGGGCTCTGCCAAACCTGCATTCTGCGGAAAGAATGCATTCAATGTAAGACCCGTCGACCTTCACGATTCTACAGAGCTGGACAGGATCTCTGTGTCACATGCATCAAAAAGCAGCTCAACCCATCCATTCGAACTTCCACGCAGAATACGTTCATTGACGTATCCTTTCCAACGGCTCAAACAGCCGATGTTCATGCCCTGCTACAGGGAGAAGCACCACGGATGATCAGCACGTTGGAGGACGCATTCAGAGACGAAGGGTGAGTTTGTACTACATTCAAATGCTGTTTGTACTTGGAAAAATTCTGCTTCAATCCAGGCAAATTCTTGCAAACTTAGACTCCCTTACATTTGCACTTGGTCGATTTCTATTGCTTGTACTTAAATAATTTTCGCTCTAAAATGCTGGACTTAGAATTTTTTTTTTGCTTGTACTTAGAAAATTTCTTTTAGAGCACCTACAATACACTTGCAGTTGGTTCGAGATTTGTAAACTTAGAAAATTTTCGCAAACTTAAGCAAATTCTATCTGCTATATTGGGACTTAGCCGATTCGTGCTACACAATTTTCGTTATATACGTTATTCATACAAAAATAACGACCTAGGTTAATATTTGTTTAGGCCGGTGAAGTGGTACGTGGCTGTTGATGTCGATTTCAAACGTTCAACACCAGATGGAGAAGCGCAAACAGTCGGCTACTTCAAGTCCGTTCCATCTACTCTTCTGCACCCGAATCAAATATCTGACCAATTGCAAGATGCTGTCGAAAGAATCGACAAGCTTATCGACGCGTTTACAACACAAAGCTCCGGGTGGGTGGTGAACGGTGTAGTTGATTTTAAATTGTGCAACGCAATATACGATCCTGTAGGAGGCTCCACCTACATACCCACTCCGCAGTATATTGCAAACAAGCATGCAACCCTGAATATTCAAAACGATGACAATCTTTGCTTTGTATATTCGCTGCTTTCAATTTCACATTTCCAAAAAGACAATGCAAATAGAGCAAACAAATATAGTTCATATGTGAAAGAGCTCTATACCGACGGTATAAAGTTTCCAATGACAGTTGAGCAAATTCCGCTCTTTGAAGCCCAGAATATCGATTATTCCATAAATGTCATGTACTTTAACGCAGACGATAAGTCCTTTACGCCTCTATACGCAAGTGCTCACAGGGGTAGGAAACATATTGCCAACCTTCTTTTGCTTGATGACGGCACCAAACGTCATTATATCGTAGTGCGTAACCTTTCTGCACTCTTGTGCACTCGTAATTCTAGCAGATACAGAAATTTTCCCTGCCCCTACTGCCTCTATTGCTTCACCACCGCTGCTGGCAAACACGCGCATTTGGATGAATGTGGCAAGCACGGACTTCAGTCCGTGCGGTATCCAACACCTGAAAATTGCAATCTAAAATTCTCAAATACACAGCACGAGATGCCTGTGCCATACGTTCTGTATGCAGATTTTGAAAGTTATCTGACTCCAAATGAATCTGCTGCATGCAACAACTCAACTAAAATTCTGGACACACATACACCTAGAGGGTTCTGCTGTCTGACTGTGTCATCCTTTCCACACTTGAATGATAACAAACCTTGCGTCTACTCGGGTCCTAACGTTATGAGTCGCTTCTTTGCTCATGTAAAATCTGAGCAGGTCCGAATTAATAAAATACTTGCTACGAACATGCCCATGAAGCCTCTGACACAGCAACAGAGGCTAGACTTTGATTCTTGCACCTCCTGTCCATCTTGCTCTACAGCTTTCACATCTCACAATAAAGTTCGACACCACTGTCACATGACTGGTAACTTTATTTCTGCGCTCTGCTCCCCTTGTAATCTAAAAATGAAATTTCGTAAGCCCACAAAATCCAGCAAACAGAAGACACCTAACTATTTTCTTCCTGTCGTCTTCCACAATCTCAAAGGCTATGACTCCCATCTCATACTCAAACACATGACAAAGGAGTTTGCAACGCAGGAAATTAACGTAATAGCCACAAATATGGAAAAATATCTTTCTTTTGAAGTGAACAATATCAGATTTTTGGACTCGTTACAATTTCTAAACTGCAGTTTGGATGTGTTGGTGAAGAATCTGTCAAAAGAAGATGACTCTAAATTCTTACATTTACGTCGGCTTTTTCCGAACGAATTCAAATTGCTCTTGCGTAAGGGGGTATTTCCTTACGAATACATGACATCAGCCGGCAGAATGACCGAAAGGACTCTGCCACCCAAAGGCTGCTTTTACAGTAAATTGACCGAAGAGGGCATTTCGCATGACGATTATGACTACGCACAGAAAATTTGGCAGACGTTCGACATGCAGTCTATGCAGGACTATCACGACTTGTACTTGCAGACTGACGTTATTTTACTGGCCGACGTATTCGAATCTTTTCGAAGCATGTCGTTGGAATTTTATGGACTCGACGCACTCCACTATTACAGCAGCCCAGGACTGAGCTTTGACGCTTGTTTACGTATGACAAAGGTGAATTTGGAGCTCATCACCGATCCGGACATTTATCTTTTCGTAGAGCGAGGCATGAGAGGCGGCGTGTCAATGATTTCCAATCGATACGCAAAGGCCAACAATCCGTATCTCGCTCAAGGATACGATCCTAGCATTCCAAACAGCTACATAATGTACTTGGATTGCAATAACTTGTATGGGTACGCCATGTCCGAACCTCTCCCAACAGGCAAATTCAGATTCTTAGGCGACAATGAAATTGACAATTTCGACTTGGACTCTAAATCGACAGACGACGACTTGGGGTATTTGTTGGAAGTGGACTTGGAGTATCCATCACATCTCCACGACGACCACAACGACTATCCCCTTGCACCTGAGAGACTGCTTATACGACCGGACATGATATCACCTTACGCAAAGTCCGTTTCTCACAAAATTTCGTCTAAAATTGGTACCGGAGTCGAAAAATTGGTGCCCAACCTGCTGCCAAAGACCCGGTACGTCGTTCACTACCGCAATCTCCAATTCTACATCAAAATGGGCTTGAAATTGGATAAAATTCACAAAATTCTCGAATTTCGCCAAAGTCGGTGGTTGAAGAAATACATCGACTTTAACACATCCAAACGACAGGTTGCTAAATCTTCGTTTGAAAAGGATCTTTATAAGTTGATGAACAATTCAATTTATGGTAAGACCATGCAAAACAACAGGAAACATCTTGATGTGAAGCTGGTCATGAATGCGAAACGAGCCAAACGTTTCGTGGCCCGCCCGACTTTCGAGTCGTATACCATAATCAACGAAGATTTAACAGTTGTGAAATTGACAACGTCCAACGTCTATCTGAATAAGCCCCTCTATGCTGGAATGTGCATTTTGGACATATCTAAATTAAAAATGTATGAATTCCACTACCAGCATATAATACCACTTTATGGAAATGCTTGCAAACTCCTTTTCACTGACACAGATAGCCTTTGTTACCATATTTTCACATCTGATGTATATACTGACATGCAGCGGAATCTACATGAATATGATACGTCCGATTACCCCTGTGGGCACTTTTTGCATAGCCGTACAAACTCCAAAGTTATAGGGAAGTTTAAAGATGAATGTAACGGAGATGCCGTGTTGGAATTCTGCGGCCTCCGTTCGAAAATGTATAGCCTGTTACTCCCTAACGATAAGGAAAAGAAGACTGCTAAAGGAATTAAGAAGGCGTTCGTGAAGAAGTGTATTCGACATGCTGACTATAGAAATTGTATTTTTGAGGAAAAGGTTACATCGTCCAAATTCTGCGTTATACAGAGTAGGAAGCATGAGCTACACACTGCTGAACTGCGCAAAGCAGCCCTTTCCCCTTACGATGATAAGCGATTTCTGCTAAATTCCTCTGCCTCTTTTGCATATGGACATGTTAATATTTCGTCGATTGTAAATAATTTGTAGTATTACTCTGCTGAAAATAACGAACATTGTCATTAAGTAAAATAAAAGGTGCTGTGCAATCGTATTGCAGTGGACATTATGTGTGTTGTAAATAAACGAACTCTAGTATAAAGACGTATATTAACGAAAAAGATTTGTGTTGAAATTTTTTTTATCAACCTACAGTGTTTGTTCTTTCATACTTATTTAAATTATGCCATATGCACTACCAATAGTCTCGCATACCACTTGGATGTAGTTTCCTACCGGATGTGCAGGGTAATTACTGTCAGTTGTGAAGGATGGGGGTAATTACTCTTTGGAGCGGTCTCCGGATGTGAAGAGCAATTACTGTCAATTGTGATGGATGGTGGTAATTACACGTTGGGTCGGTCAGCGGATGCGGGTAATTACTCGTTGGAGCGGTCGCCGGATGTGAAGAGCAATTACTGTCAATTGTGATGGATGGTGGTAATTACTCGTTGGAGCGGGCGCCGGATGTGAAGAGCAATTACTGTCAATTGTGATGGACGGTGGTAATTACTCGTTCGGCCGGTCGCGGGTGTGCAAGATAATTGCTGCTATTATTGATCAAAGGGCGTAATTACGCGTTGGACCCGTCGCGGATGGGTAGGGGAATTGCTCGTTTGATTGACAGGTCGTTGGAATCTGCTTAGCGCTGATTGGCTATAGCTTTCCGATGCTGCTCGTTTGATTGACAGGTCGTTGGCACATTGCTTAGCGCTGATTGGTTACAGCTTTCGTGGCTGCTCGTTTGATTGACAGGTCGTTGGGGCCTGCTTAGCATAATAGCGCATTAGCCTATAGCCCGGGGGATTAGCCCATAGCCCGGCGGATTAGCCCATAGCCCGGCTGTAGCGCGGCGAGCGGATTAGCCTAATAGCTCATTTGCATAATAGCGCCTAATAGCGTCTTAGTACTATAGCGCGGCGAGCAGATTAGCCCATAGCCCAGCGGATTACGTAATAGCCTAGCGTCTTAGCCTAGTAGCCTAGCGGATTATCTCAGCGTCTTAGCCTAGTAGCCCGGTGGATTACGTAATAGCCTAGCGTCTTAGCATAATTGATAATTAATAGCTCATTAGCATAATAGCCTAGGGGGCGTGGCCTATAGCCTAGCAGCCCTAGGGGGCGTGGCCTATAGCCTAGCAGCCTAAGGGGGCGTGGCCTGGGATTAGCGGTAGCCCCGCCTTGATTCAGCTCCTGTGTCCTTTCACTACTCACGGTAGTCGATTTGTTAATTATAATCGTAAATTTCAAATTCCTAGTTGACGAGCTAAGCAAAAGTTAAGTGCAGGGCCCCAGCTTACTCCAGAGCGCTGTGTCGTGTCCATGTCTATGGTCGTGTCAACCAGATTGCTCAAAGATGTCAAGACTAGATAAGACATTTAGTGAAAAATCATGGGTGTATTTAGAGGGTTTATGGATTAAAACCATTGAAATATATAATTTGAAAAAATGGTAAACTAGCTCTGTGTGCTTTGCAAACATATCCATTTGAAATCTCTGAGATGGACACCCTCAAAATTGTATTCCTGGATATATGTATGTGTGTGGGTGTGTGCATGTGAGCGTGTGTATGCAACTATGCATGCACGTATGCGCGCATGTGCGTATGTATGTGTGCATGCATGGGCGCATGTATGTTTGTGTGTTTCATGTGTGGGTGTCGTGTGTGTGTATGAGTGTGCATGTGTATATGCGTGTGCATATGTGTGTATGCGTGTGCGTTTCAATATGTGCATTATGCCATGTATGCAACACATTCTACTGCCTGAGAAATCTACTAGAAATAACTCTAGAAAAGGTTTCACTGCAAGATTTTCATGACATTTATTCAAACTCTTTGTGTGCATTTGAGTGTGCCCATGCACGTGTGTGTGTGTGGTGTGACTGTGTCTGTGTGTGGATGCTTGAATATACATGTGCATTACGCTATTTATGCAGCACATTTCTGTTGCCTCAGAAAGGTGCTAGAAATTGCTAATAACTCTAATAACTCTCAACAGCTTTGACTAAATGTTTCGTGAACCGCCCGTGACAGAACTATATATGCGTTCCTGTATTCTGTTGTGTCTATGCGTATAAATATTTTAGCACCCCCCGACTAAAAATTGATGATGGACCGCATCCTATAGAACTAGAGCTACTGCTTACATCAAGCATAACAGATTATCGTGCTCTTGACGTTGCACTATATTCAATTATACAGCTGCTTTTCACAATTACATTGACAAGTTTTTATGGATTGCAAAGAGGGGTTAACAGCTTCTTGGTCACGCTGTTTATCACTTTGAAGCAAGCAAGGTCAAACAAGGATTCGTTTTGTAGAAGATTTATAGAGGCAACTTATCAATGCAGTGGTTTGTTTGTTTGTTGATAATAGTAGAGCTAATCAGAGTGCAAACCATGGTCAAACAAACAAACCATGGGAACCAATGGATTAACACTTGCACTGGAGTCAAAGAAGCTAAAACAAATAGTGAATTCCGGGAAAACACAAATTTAATTCTGCTATCAATCAGCCATACATCAAATTTATAAGCACAATTACTACCCCCAATCTCTGTATGTCTGTTTGTCTGGCTGTCTGTCTGAGTCTCTGGATATGTCTACCTCTTTCCCTCTCCATCTCCTTGAAATTGTCTCTGCCTATTTTATCTCTAATTGTTTATATACATCTATCTATCCATCCTAATCTGTCTTTCCCTCTGCCTCTCTCTGCCTGTCTGTCTGTCTCTGTCTCTGTCTGTCTCTATAGCTCTCACTGCAACGGTCTGTCTTTGCGGAAAGCCAAGAGTGTTTAATTACAGTAAAATAGGTGTTCAATGTACACAATAGTCAAGTTGTTAGCACCATCAAGGAAAACAAAAAGGGTTGAAGTCCCTGCAGGGCAGAAAATAATACTATCTCCCGATTTAGCTCCATTAAATTTGACTCCATGCCCATTCAGCCACAAATAGTATATTGTCCGATGGAAGAGATCAAACATGCAGAAAGGAATAGGAGTAGTCACGTGCCCTCCCCCCCCGCCCCCGTATATGTCAACCGGGCTGTTTTTAAGGAATTTTTAGAACTGCACAACTCATTCTTTTCCTTCCTATCCTCCATGGTAAATTACTCACAATCGAATGACAATGACCAATTTTTGCTAGTTTTACCTGTATAAAAATGCTTCTACAACTGCACAAACTCATTTAGAACTGCACATTTTGTGTACAACTGCACGTTAAAAAAAGCCCTGTATGCCAAGGCTAATACAGACGAAGGCGCAAGCACTTCATACAAATGGCGATCTCACAGGAGCTACCGTAAAGAACTGTTCAAATGTGTGTTATAAATGCAGAATCCTCTCTAACAAAATAGTGTAATTTGTCAATTCAAGAAATGTAATTATACACCTGGCAAAACTAACATATAGATGACAATAGCAAAGACAGGTTCTGGAGTAAATCTAAACTTCAGCAAATCTTATGAATTCGTAATCCACTATCAAACACATGAAAAGCATGCAACAGACAACTGACTTGACAGAGTGATGTGTTTTGATGTGGACAAAACACATAAAAGAAAGTCAGCACAAAAGCCTATAGCACATCACAGGAATACTGAGCTAACATGACAGGAACCCAGTCTAGTCCCATGCTTATACAGTGTTGGGAACTAGATTTTCTTAGCATCTGTGTACGACGGCCAGTCCTCTCCAATGCTGCTTTATCCTCCTCTCATGGCCAAGTTGACTTGACTGGAGGGGGGGCATAATATTATGGAGGGGAAATCTGGAAACATATTTCTGCCCTGGCCGGGATTTGAACCTCTAAGCTCTAGGTTGATAGTTGAGTACACAAACCACTGCAGCAGAACTACGGCACATGTCATAGCAGAAAAGGTGAACTAAGCTACGGCACATGTCATAGCAGAAAAGGTGAACTAAGCAATTAAATGAATCCAGCATCTGGGCAACGTAAACTCCCATGGGTGTCACCCTCACACCGGTCACACCCATAGAGAATTATCTCCATGAAAGAAAAACAGAGATCAATTTATCCCATGGTCGGCATTCAGTGATCAAAAAGCGATCAGTCCTGGCAAAGACAGACCATGGCAGAAAGAGACACACACAGGGAGAGAGAGAGAGAGGCAGACAGACAGACAGACAGGCAGAGGCAGAGAGAGAGACGGAGAGAGACAGACAGACAGATGAACAAAGGCAGGTAGATTTAGACAGATAGACAAATATCTGTAGATATAAAATAAGGCAGGCACAGACAGTTCTTCAGAGAGAGAGAGAGGGAGAGAAATTGATGGAGAGATACACAGAGATAGACTGACAGAAGTTCATACAGAAAATCCAAGAGCATGCACATTGCACAGATAATGCACCGACATCAAAGGCCCAACAACAATGTACAGAGTAACCTCTGGATAACATCATTGATATTTAAAACCTATATTATAGATACAGACATCCATACATGCAGGAAAACAAAAACAAGTAGATATATCCATACATAAAAGCACACATTATTACTACATGCATACAGAAAAGATGGTAGAATTGCACTTACATGAGGGACTATCCACTCTGGTTATTGCGATGGTAAAGTTGATCTCTGGTTCCGTTTCATAATCCAGCCGCTGTCCGGGTCTCAGTTGGACCATTCCCAGCACCGGATTAACCTCCAGCTGACGTGGAGCAGGATCCCTGATGGAAAACCTCTCCGCATAGTCGCTCTCCAGATTGAGCAGAACGTCCGACTTCGTCTCCGGGATTTCCACGACCCTGATCGGTCGAACGGAGCGATGCTGTCTTCCGAACACAACTGGAAGATCGGAAAATCGATGGGAATGCTGCAAGATCCGTGGATTTCCAACATACTGTTCGTACAAGTCCACACTCTCATCCCCATCCTTAACCATCGACGCTCCAGTTTTATCCATACTCCACGGATCCTGAATTGTCAACATTTGGTCGGAATTCCCGCTCAACATCAAAAATGATGATTCTGGAAGTCTAGCGTTCTCATCAGTGACGTGTATTTCGTATTTCCTCCATTTCGTCAGATCATCCGAACCTAACTCTAGCAGCATCACGGATCCTTTTAGCGAAGACAGACTCCTCGCGAGCAACAGATTCCCATGTTCATCGACGCTGAAGTAATCCGATGCATCGATAACCTTACTAAATGGATGATCGTTTGCGTTTAGGATCATCGATGATACTATTCGTGATCTATATCCCACGGAATCGATACGTGTACCAACTGATGACGTGTGATCAACGTCAAATCGACGAATATTAGCTGATGATGAATCGGGTTGGGCAAATGTGGCAACTGCTAGAACGGTCAAAGAGGTAACAATATACAACGCTGATTCACTCATTTTTTTCGTCAAATGCTTGAATTTAGTTGTTAATTCATTTCTAGTTTAACGGTGGAAACTGAACGAAATATCAGCCTTGCCGCTTGGCATCTTTCATAATCTAAGAACAGAAAAATAAGCCAAGAGATAATTCAGTGCTTGCAAGTATATATACAACAATGAATATCTAGGACAAAAGTGTAAAAAGAGTCCTGCACAAAACACAAAAACCTCAATTCACCAGATGGGTGTGCTAGTGAAAAAAGAAATCATGAATACATATCTCTGCCCCGGCGGGAAGGGGGGGCGGAAGGTCTGAACCCCAGGGCTGTAATCAAGGGTATACGCGGGTATACGGCATATACTCACCTCCGGGAAAAAAACGGCATCGTATACTCACTGCGAAAAACCAGGGTATACGCGGGTATACAGCGTATACTCACCTCACAAAGGGTGTGTGGGTATACGCGAGAGAAAGGCAAAGGCTATTCAGGTGTATTTTTGAACAAAACCCAGAGCAAATGACTAAAAAAAAAAAAAAAAAGGTCGTCAGATTTTTCGGACGGGAAAATGGGGAAATTTTTGCCGGATGACAGCCGCCAGAAATTTTTTCCCGAAAAAGTCGGTTTTTCTCCTGGTCAGCGTATAATCACCTCAAAATTTACCAGTACAGCCCTGCTGAACCCTGACCTCTAAGTTGGACATCTCAGCTGACAGTGCAGCAGCAGTATCCTTACCAACACCCGTCGAAAACAAATGATGATGCAGAGAGCCAGGAACACAGACTGGTCGTACTTCAACAAAGACAAGAAATAATAATATTTCCTAATTAGGTCGACTATGAGTCTAATGAATATGCAAATTAGTCTAATGAATATGCAAATGAGTCTAATGAATATGCAGATGAGTCTAATGAATATGCAGATGAGTCTAATGAATATGCAAATGACGATGAGTACCACATAGGCGTATGAAAAGAAACCCGTTCGTTCAGCCAATGTATCGTATCAATACATTTATATGGCGCCTCCAGCATAATGACTATTCAGAGGCTCTCTCTGTTCTTTATGGTGCGCAGGCAAAACACTTCTTTGCCTGATCCGACTTCAAAATGCTGCACATCCTCAGTCTCAACGGGGCTTAATAAATGCCCAGATCCGCTGGTGCTTTGCCAGAGCTGTTATCGGGTGGGGCCAGTCCAAAGCCAGCATAAGAGAGGAGGGTAATGCTAATCGTTGTCGTTGTGACAGAGCATCCAAATGAGGGGTAGTAAATAATTAGAAACTAATTAATTAGGTAATTAATAGGAACAAATTAATTCGATAATTAATTAGTCTGGTAGCTAATTCTAGTTAGTTAGTTAGTAACCAAATTTTGCTAATTTTAATCATAATTAGAAGATGTGTTTAATTCTATTCAAATCTCATAACAACCTTCATAATTACCTGGCCTACATAACATATCAAATTCCTGCTGTCCAGATTTTAGAAAACACATGTCAATACCTGAACAATTCTATCAGTCACATTTAAATCACATTTCACGACCTATATGTTTAAAGTTTTTTTTAAATTCAAAAATCATAATAATAATAATAATAATTATTATTATTATTGTTATTATGACTGCCATTAACTTTTTGAATTCGTATACAGCACCATTTCCCTTGGTCTTGTCTGAGCTACGGCGCTATAAAAATCGTCATCATTGTAATTGTTTTCAAACTAAATATTTTTTTACCCCGAGGTATTTAGGATCCCTCATGGACTTCATTGCTAACTATTTTTTTTAAAGTCAAAAATAACCTTACTCGTCGTTGTTTAATTATTATTATTATTTACATACAATTAATTGGAATGTGCCTGTTTTAGCAAATCTCAGAGTTTTCCAGCTACATCTGTTGCTACCTGCAACATAAACATCAATTGAGCAAGAAGCATTTGGCGTTGCCAGATTTATTGCAAATAAAGCAAAGAAAATAGTTAAGGATGATACTTTAGAAGTCATGGTAGTTCGAAAGTAGACCTACAAAGTCTGGCAACTCAGGTCAAAGGTCACTCCGTCTGTGCTCTGCATGTTAGAAGCTAAAGATCCTGCGGTTGTTCATCGAGTGGCAAGCAGACAGACACACAGACACACAGACAGACAGACAGACAGATAGACAGGCAGGCAGACAGACAGGCAGGCAGGCAGACATAAAAAGAACTGGTCAGACAGAACTACACAGACAATCAGACAGACAACCAAAAAGACAGACAGACGAGAGCATGTAGACAGCAAAATAATGTTGGACTGAAACCAGAAAAATAAGACAGACAGACAGACAGCCAAAGAGACATGCAAGAGACCAATGAACAGGATAACAGACAGCAGCAGAAGAAGACCGAACAACAAACAGACAAACAAAAAGGCAACAAACACCAAGACGAACAAGACAAGCAGACAAGTAGAAAGACGGAGACAGAGACAGACAGATGGCGAGAGTGAAGTGAAAGCAGGAAACGCATAGACCGGAATAATAATCAGAGAGAGAGAGAGAGAGAGAGAGAGAGAGGGGCAAGAGAGGGCGATGGGCCAATCTTATCTTCTGCGAAGAATGAGGCCAAGCTGTGAATCAGAGCCATTCCATTCCGAAGTCCACGGCCTCACCAGCTCACATGCCAGCCCACCCCACCCTACTCCCCTCACTCCTTTCACCCCACACACTCACCCACGGCTCAAAGACAATACGAGAGAGAGAAGCAGGCCAGCAGATACTCAGCTCCGGAAAGGCACACGGCCACTCGTAGTCGAACACGGAGAAAGATACAGACAGAGACAGACAGAGACAGAGACAGGGCCAGAGAGTGACAGAGAAAGAGAAACTTACAAACAGACAGAGAAAGACAACAGAGGGAGAGACAGCAGGAACAAAGACAGAGAGAGATGGGCAGACGAAGACACACAGAGAGACTGAAAGAGACAGACAATAAAACAGAGCGACAGACAGACAGATAGACAGACAGATAGACAGATAGACAGACAGAGTGGCGGAGAGTGACAGAGGGCAGCCTCTGAATCAGAGCCCGCGGGGTTGCCGAGGGCGGGTGCCAACAGCGGCACCAATGAAATGGTGGGGGTATCAGAGGCGATGTGTAGCCATTTCTTTCTTACTGGTCTCAATCGCATCCAATTACAACATGGCCACCAAAACGAGAGTGAGAGGCGCCCCCATACGATGAGCGTCAGAGCTTGACCAGCAGCCAGTGAGTCAGTCGGTCAGTCTCACATCAGATTACGAAATTCAAAAGCAGACAGTGATATCCAGTGATACATAGCAGGACAAAGTTCGAGCTACGAAAGAAGACAGACATTCATTCAGTCAGCCACTCACACACACAACTATGCACTCCCACCTAATGAATTCAGACGCAGGCTCTCGCATGAAGTAACATCATCATGAAGTGAATACACGGGAAGGAAAACGAGTAACAAAACATTTGCCCCTTCCTCAATACAACATATGTTGGTAGTCATTTATTGTACACACAAAAACGCACGCATGCACAGACACAAACACAAAGACACCCACATGCGCACACACATACAAATGCACACACTATTAGTCACAGCCTCACAGGCAACTCAGGAAACATTTATTTTCAAGCCTTGCTTACGATGGACCACTCTAGAACTGTTAGAATGGTACATTAAGCGTTATTTTGAGATTTTTAAAAGGTGCTTTATTTGTAGTGGCATCGTAGCCAGACACAAATATATATATATATATATATATATATATATATATACAGTCACACATGCATACATATAAATATGCATGGTATATACATGACCTTGTACATATGTATGTACGCATAACAAATGGTTAACATGCATACATACAAGATGTAAACATACATACATACCAGTAAATACAATGCCAAATATAATTCGGCAGCCTTAGTGCATATTGTGCATACATATAATATATGTGTGCATAATATGTAATGCAGTAGCATTAATAACCAGATTATGGTTATTAATGCTGCTGCATTACAATCACACATATAAGAAATTTCCCTTTGAGGCAGAGAGGATCCAATGCCCCATTGAGAAACGCCCATAGAACGTGACCCCCTTTAGGTTTCAACAAGCTTTCAACAGTACGTTTCAATGGTATATTTTCCAGACAATTCGGTTACGTGAAAAAAAGGCCATCAGTTTTCTTTGGCACGGGAAATGGTTATACATTTCAAGGCAAGTTGGACCAAATGACTAAAAAAAGGTCATCAGTTTTTTTGGCAGGGAAAATTGTATATATTTCAAGGCAAGTTGGACCAAATGACTAAAAAAGGTCATAAGTTTTTCTGGCAAAAGATAAAAAATCCAAGAAATTTTTTGGCCCCCCTTTGAAAATTTCTATATCCACCCCTTCTTTGGGGCGTTTTTAAATATTATGCCAAATAATTACAATTACTTCATATGTACTCTGTTGATGAGACCATGGAGGAGACCACTTGGTCTCTTACCACAGAGTGTCTGGCTAGAAGCCTAGAATCCAGATAGACTGTCTTCACAGTCAACAACAAATAGCTACCTTGATTGACTTGATTGACCTGTTGTCTTGATTGGGTAAGCTTAGACTTGTTGGAATCACAAAGTAAAATATTGCTCTTTCGCTAGAACCATAACTATACTTTCAGAGTATGAATGTATAACCTCACTTTTAACCAAACATCTGTACACTGGGTGCCTATTCAGCAAGGATTTTTAAAATTGGGGCTCATGGTTGATATGATGCATGCCAAGTACAATAGAATAAGTCCTAACTGTCCATGTTGTTTATTCACCCATGCCATCAACTGAGCATCCTTCTCTGGTTATAGGTAAACCTAGAACTTGTGAATGAACTTTTGATTGCTGTATCTAGTCTTTTGAACCATGTCGCTTAAAACTGTCTAATTTGTAACTGCCCTCTTCGAAACTGTTGTAGATATTTTAAACTGTCTTTTTTAATCTATCTCCTTGAAAATTGTCTCCTTTGAAGCTATCCTCTTTGAAACACTCCATGAATCTATTCGCTCTACTCATGCAGTCACGTCTGCCATTTAGTTCTACACATTTAGGTCTACAACTTACCTTTTCAAACTGCTTTATATCCAGGACTATACTCCCTCTGTTTTAATGATCTGATCATCAGAATTTTTACCTAATTGGAACTTGATTTTATTGCACAATCGACAGAATGCCTTGCGCTGTACACACTAAGGCTACAGAAGCTACAAATTAATAATAGGCTAAACAGTAGACGTTTCGAATGAACTCTACACGCATCGCAGGCTACTGCTAGATAAGACATCCAAACAGACGAACACACCAAACCCATCTGCTGCAATGTCTCAGTTTTCTCCAGTTTAAAACAAATCTGAAAGCCGTCGATTTAGACATGGCGCACTGGTTAGTAGGCTTACAGAGGTGACGCACTGGTTAACTGCGATTACAATAAAACATTCAATACTGTTAACTCATACGAATTAATTAGGCCTACTCATCATCTGGCTCACTCACACTAATCTTGTAACCTCATTGTATAACTTATTGGAAGCAGGCGTTTCAGAGCTAAGCCATAGCCTACATTAGGCCTATTATAGCCTTTAAAGTCTCCGTCTAAACTTGTTAAAAATAGGTTAAGTTTAAAAGTTACCTTTGCGTGCAAATCTCCTCAATGCATGATCAATCCGATCTGTCGATTAAACAGAAAACCCATTTATTCGTACATTTCTCTGGTGTTAGTTTCACGCGTAAATTATTTGTTTTTCTCGTGAAATTATTTGAAAACATCCATTGATGAACCATCCACAAACATTCGCACGCGTTCTCATCGACACATCGCGGAACAAAGACGCTAACGCTAGCCAGACCACGAGCTTCCTTGACGCTAGGTGGCTACACCGTGCGCCGCTATTCGGAGGCTGCTGGGCTTCAGCTTTGCACACTACGTTTAATAGACTTCGAAGAGGTCGTTGACTCGAACATTGCTTCAGACAGTAGGCCCAGCGGCGCCTCCAGGATTTTTCTTGTACGCACAGCCAAGGGCGCAAAAATTTTCGATGGGGGGCCAACAGGACAAATTTTTCGTCAGGGTCGCCGAAAAACTGATGACTTTTTTTTAGTTATCAGCCTCGAATTTCCCAAAATAAATACCTTTCCATCCGCCGAATTTTTTTAGCCTTTCAGCGCTGTACGCACTTCCTAGGCATATAATAGGAAAAATTAAGAAACGACATGACGCAAATAGAATGAGAGTTGAGGCATTAAATACGTTGAACTTCAAGCTATTGACAAGGCGACGGTAGGCCTACAAGGCCTATTCAAAGCGAAGTTTTCCGGTTGCTATAGAAAAGCATAGGCTTTATTCAATGACATTCGAGTCCTCATAAGAGTCCTAGGCCAATGGACCCAACCCATGGAGTTGCAGGTAGGTAAGGCGACGAGAAACTTTCGTCAATGCTACGAACCATCTTGTTGAGATCTGAGTCGTTTTCTCTATACCAGAAATTTGAAGGACCATTAGATAGGTAGATAGATCAGGGTAGCTGCATTGGTATGGCGATGTTGTCAGGGCCTTGCCCCAACTTACCTCTGTGAGCTATGCAGCTCTACATTGGGTATCCAAGGACGTCGTCAGCTACGCTCTGCTGATAGGGGAGTCCTCTTAGTTCCTTATGCTCGTACTACTACCATGAATGATTGAGCCTTTTCTGTGGTTGGACCAGGGGTCTGGAATGGCCTTCCTTTTGACCTACGCCTACACCCTGGGACTCTACCAGGATCCTTCCTTACTAAACTTAAAACTGTTCTTTTTGTGCGCGCTGGAGTCGGGAGCGCCTCTGAGTAGTTTTTTCTTGAAGGAGCGCTATATAAATGTCCGAATGAATGAATGAATGAATAGGTCTAAGGACATTCGTTGGATAGAAACCATAGAATGTAGGGCTTTACAGCCCTACACGATCCTCACTTGGACGAACTGCTCATAATTATAGACTGTCAAACCGTGAAATCTACCCATCATTAGGAGGATGGTGGCTCATTGGATAGCCTAGGCCTAGCACACTGGCATTGGCTTATCAATCAATCAATCAATCAATCAATCAATCAGTCAGTCAGTCAGTCAGTCAGTCAGTCGATCGATCGATCATAATTTATATAGTACCCCTTCAAGGCTTATGGGCAAGGCTGTAATCAGTGGTATACGCGGGTAAACGGCGCATACTTTAGACTACTTACCTCCAGGAAAAACGACATCACCGCCGATAACCAGGATGCACGCGGGTATATAGTCTACAGCGTATAGGGCCTACTCACCTCACAAAGAGCGTATACCAGTGCCGGCGTTAGCACCCCCCCGCGCCCACCGGTTGGGGGGGCCTCAAGTTGGCAAGGGGCCTCCAAATTTAGCTGATCATTATGCCTATTTTTGTGAATGTATATTTGTTAAAATGGCGCATTCACTTAGGGGCCCCCAATTCGGTCTGGTACATGCCTCAACAAACCATGGCACTGCCATATAGCAGATCTAAATGCAAATAGGCCTACCATACTGATTTGGGTGTAAGAATATGTTAGCCATTTGAGTCTACTTTCTCAAACACAACGTTTAGGCCTATAACTTATTCTAAACACTAGCCTAATGGAGTGAAGTCACGAAATAAAACCTGCATGAGGCCCTCAAAATAAAGCCTGTGTAGACTCCAGATGTCATTGGGACGTGTATGGTCTCAAGTTTGTAAGGGGCCTCTAAATTTATCTGGCATTTAATAATTATACTTTTCATGACTGTTCATTCCTGAAACTACGCACCGAATTATAGCCTACATTTACTCAAAACATACAAAATAATATAACCAAACCAATACAGCAATTGTCCTTCAACCAAGGGCTGAGGCTTAGAGGGGACAGGGATACGGACCTCACAATTTGTGATGGGGACGGAGTCCTTATATATTCTCCCAATATTTCAGAAATTTTCCATAAGTAATATAATTTTTTCCAGTTTTATCGATTGTCTTTCCATAATGATCAATTCTGTTAAGATGACAGCTTAAAATTCTACCTGTAAGCTTACAGTGTGAAAATTTCAAACATTTTAACACAGCTTAAGGTTTAGGGGCCTCGAGTTTTTTTTTTGGGGGGGGGCCTCAGGTACCCTAGCGCCGGAACTGGCGTATACTCACCTCACAAAGAGCGTGTGGGTATACGCATGAAAGAGGCAAAGGATATTTAGGTGTAGGCTATTTTTCATGAAATTCGGAGCGAAATACCAGAAAAAAGGTCATCAGATTTTCGGACGGAAAAAGTGGGGACATTTTTTAGGCGGATGACTTTAAAAAAGGTCATCAGATTTTTGGGCGGGAAAAGTGGGGGCATTTTTGGGCGGATGACTTAACAAAAGGTCGTTAGAAATTTTGCACCCAAAAAAGCCGCTGTCATTTTTTCCCGGAGGTGCGTATACTCAGTGTGAGAATTGTGGAAAAATAACTGGGGGGGTTGGACCATTATCCACTTGGAATTCGGGTGTAAAAAACATACTTTAACATGGGGCTCTAAGTCAGACTGGGGGGGTCGAAACCCCCTAACCCTCCGGCAATTCTCACCCTGCGTATACTATATACGGTATACCCTAACAGCACTGGTTTCCGCAGTTGCGGTCTGTCAACCGGATTGTTCGATAAACGAAAAATTATCATGGAACACATTTGCGCCATCCTGGCCATGCCTGCATTCTTCTTACTGTGGTGCTTAAAACAGCGACTTTGTGAGCAGATGGTTGGAGGAAGTAGGCCTACACCACGAGATGGATCAAGTCTAGAGTAGCGCAACACAAAACTGATACACACACAGAAGTATAAGAACGGAAATAGAAACGTTGAGTATTGAAAGCGAAAGTGGCTTTCACTGGCTTAGGCCTAAGTCAAGGATTCCTTGGGCCTAAGTGTTAGTTCCGTTTGGTTTATCGAACTTTTAAACTCTGAACGACAAAATTGATGGACGGTATTTGCACAGTGAACATAATATGTGATCCAATTGGATAAATATATCGGCGAGTTCACTCACGGGTACGTAAGACTAATGCATGACCGTGGCGATTTGTTTTGACAAGATAGGACGCCATTGTTAATATGTTTTTAGCCACTGCAGTCTGCAGATGTGCCTAGATTGTTTATCGATTAGTTCGGTGAAGGATCCTACTACAGTATAAATAACTGTGATAATTCTTAAGCTTAATTGTTGCTACTGCCGCGCCTTAAATTCTGTAGTCATGATGCCTGGGAGCGCTCCTGAGTAGCTCTCTTGAAGGTGTGCTAAACAAGTCCTCAAAATGAATGAACGAATTTAATCTCGTCCTAGGCTTCCGGTTTGTGGATAGTTCATGAAAACATTTTTGTGAAAGCATATGTATTGTCAAATTATTTGGAGTGTGATGGACTAATCATTATTTTATTTTAAAACCTTAACTACTTATTTGAGGGTAATAAACAATCAATACGCCACTATGAAGTCCAATTGCTAATCTACATCACCTTGCTGGTAGCCTTGGTACCTTTGCAAGTTCTTCACCATCCAGCCACCCATCTCTACTGGATCGTTGTACCTTACTCAAGATTTCACCTCAATTACTTCTCATCTCAAGTCTATAAAAAAATTCATATAATAGAGCACATCTGGATCTTCCTCAATCCCAACAATTCTCAGTTTACTGATCAATATCGCTTATCACCATCACTGTCGTCAAGCTCCTCGATTTACATTGCCCCTCATGTTTTTCACTCCAAATTAAATTCTAATCTTTTTGAAAATCCCTTATCAGTACTTAATTCTCCATGTTTCGGTCTTTCTCATCCAAGATGAAAGCTGACCTAGCAGCTTCTTGGTCTATTTTCTCTCTGGCCTCCATGGCAACTGAGCTTTGATCTCCACTAAATATTTCTCAACAACCACTCTGACATTATACAGCAATCATAAATAAGCTGGTTTCCCTGCGTTGCTTTTGAAATAGCAACCTAGAAATTTTGAAATTATGATCAGTGTTAAATTGCAATTCCTTTCTGATCTGTAATAGTGATAGATGTTACCCAATAATTTTTTGGAAAAATAAGCTATGCTATGCTTTCACTATACAAACATAGTAACTGAGAAATATACCAAACTAATGGAGGCACACTGGGTCTGGTTTGGTACTTGTCCAAATCCAAATGTCAGGCAGTTTGAGTATAGGAAGTAAGAGCTGAAAATGGCTCAAAATAGGGGAGGCAGAATGGGGCAGGTTTGGTGCTCATCAATAACCAAAGTGAGACAGGTAAAATATAATATATCAGAAAAGAAACAATTGCAGTACAATTCAAGATGGCTTGTATAACCTATCTATAAAAAACAATGATTGAGAAAATTAATTGTTGTCCTTTTATTTATTTCAATTAATTAAAAATGATTATGTGTGTAACTTCATCGTCGGAGTATTTGTGCTGTAGGAATGGCTGAAAGAGGTGGACAGGAATTGCCAGGCATTGAGCCTGATGCCACTCAGCCAGCTCAGGGAATTTTGCCTGTTCCAGGTTCGATAAATAATTTCTTTAAATGAATTTTTATTTTTGTTTATTACTTGTTGTAAATTTGCTTTAGATTGTTTTTAGTATGTTATTCTTATCATACATTTGAAAAGAATGCACAATTCAGAAGAGCAAGGTATTAAAGGCATTATGTACACACGGGCTTTGTAAAGTTGATTAAAAGAATCTGGTATAGTTATTATATTTCGCTTAAATTCTTCAGTTCTGTATTTTATTTTAGGATATTATTGTTCTATGTTTGTATGTGCACTTGTTATAGGGCCCCTTCAAGCTCTCTACTCAGGGGCGCTCTTGACTACAGAGCGGACACTTCATCGGAGTTTCATGCCGAAGCATGAGCAATTGCGAGTGAAGGACTTGCCCAAGGTCCTACGTGGCGACTTGAGGTGGATTCGAACTTCGAACCTTCCGGCTTCAAGGCAACGACGCCACCACTGCGCCCCACAATATTGTATTGAATGTATGTTGTAAACTTGCCAGTTTAGATATTTATATTTTCTTCTTGGAATATATTTGGAAGTGTTGAAAATATAACAGTGTTTGATGATTATTATAATGGAACTCGGGCAGAACAGGCCATGATGCTCACTTTCCAGATTCCAGAATGATTATCTGCCCATAGGAAAACTTGTGTACAATATTGTGAAAGTTGACAATGATTGTCTAGCATCTACAGTTGATGCTGAGATGCGTATACTCCAGTGGTTCCCAACCTTTTCTGATTTTATGGCCACTTTTCTAAGTTGGAGGACACGAGGGCCACTTTTTCTTAGTTGAAGAGCATTAGGGGGTCACAAGGCTAAAATTTAATTAACTAAAAGCAACGTAATATTGTTATAATTGAATCAAAATAGAATGTTTGATGTTATTTATAGATGTCAAAATAAAATAATTTGTAATAGAAAATTATTATGTGTTCTATCTTGTCCAAATTGTAAATTATTCATATATTTGTATTAATTCTTTGAGAGATGAGGGCCACTTTCTTAGTTGAAGAACATTATGGGGTCACAAGGCTAAAATTTAATTAACTAAAAGCAACATAATATTGTTATAATTGAATCAAAATAGTATGTTTGATGTTATTATTATTTTATAGATGTCAAAATAAATTAATTTGTAATAGAAAATAATTATGTGTTCTATCTTGTCCAAATTGTAAATTATTCATATATTTTTAAAAATTCTTTGAGAGATGAGGGCCATTTTTTAGGCCTGGTGGTCAACTTTTGGCCCGTGGGCCACGGGTTGGGAACCACACTGGTATACTATACGCTCCCTATTTTCCACATGTGATATGGATGTTTTACTTTATTTCTTGTATAGATAAGACCATTGAATATTGAGCGAATTTGTCTGTTAAATGATGATCTGTATGCCTTGTCAATATCTTAGACGAAGGAAGGGATAAAGAGAACATGGAAAATCAAAGAGACACACTTGTAGAACGAATGGAATCAGAATTTGGACTTCTGGACAAGCTGCGTAAAAGTCTAACACATATACAAATTGCAGAAATCAAGAGTAAAGCGACGACTTTTGGAAAGAATAAGAGACTCCTTGAACTTGTTTTTGAAAATAATAAGCATCAAGACCTGATCAGGGCTCTAACTGATACTCGTCAGACACATCTGGTCAACTGGGTTCGAGGAAATGGAGGTATGTCATTGTACTATTTTTTAGAGTTAGTCTACTGGACTTTTAATCCTTTGCACTTGTGAACTCGATTTTTGTGCTATTCTGCATAGTGTGAAGTGGCAGTATCCTAGAGCTGCAAAACTACTAACTTAATGCGCTGTACTGGTTAACGTGTTGTAAAAGATATGCATTGCTTAAATATTGACTTTTCTGCATTATTCCTTTTAGTATGTGGTCTGGTTTAAACAGTATATCATAAAACATATCCTTTGCAACTTTGTGTTAATGAGTCAGCAGTGTAATTGAAGTCTCTTCTGAAGGGTTGATTTAGGAGAATGCTAATTAGAATCACTGGTTTCAGGTATGTTTTATATATCTTTACCTATAAGTGCTTAAAGTGTAGAAAAAAGAAGTGCCTGGATGCCCCTTATCTTTCTCTGCTGTGTGGGCCAAATAAGTGATAGGACAGTGTGCATATTCGAAAATAAGTGACTGGACGCTGTCCATGACCATCCAGGCACACTTTATGTCCTGCCTATAATTGAACTTGAAACTGCTAATTACGATCCCCAGTTTTTATTCGTGAATCTACCCTGGTCTTGAGCTGTCAGCTCTTCTTTTCCAATTTCTGCTATTTAGTGTTTGCAGTCATCCATTTCCCTACCTACCTGGAAATCGCCTCTCTTAATTTGTACAATGGCCAAGACCGGGACAATGCATACGAATTTGTGTATACTGCAAAATTATTGGCTGCTGCCAAATTGGTTGATGATGGTGACTACTTGCAATTATTATTATTTTATTATTATTATTTTATTTTATTATAATTATGCATTTATTAGGCACCACGATTTATTAGACCAAACATCTATCGATGGTGCTGAGGGTTGAGCTTGTATATCTTGTCATTACAAGGCCAGCACTCCCACAGATTGGCTTACTGTCACATCAGAGTGTCTTCTGGTAAACTACCGAGTGGTCTTTGTTAAGTGTTTACTTTGGATCACAGGATGGAATGACCCCTACAGTTTGGCTACAAAATATTTCAGAAGTTTAAAACTGACCTTTTCATAATCTTGCATTGTCATTTTTTGTGTTTTTACCAGTGTACAGTATAGAGTTTGCTCTTGATTGGCCACTGAGAGAGAAAGAAATTGAGAGTCTAGAAGACAACCAGGAAAACTGGACTGATCTTCTTGACCCTTGCGAACTGCTCACCTTATTACATTCAAAGAGAGTTTTAAATGGAAGGCAAAGGGATTTTATCCAAAGTAAACGTACAACCTATGAAAAAAATGAGGACATACTAACGATATTGAGACGTTGCAGTCTAGCTTCCTACACTATCGTAATCAATTGTCTTCATGCGTCAAACCAACGCCATATTGCACTTATGTTGGAAGGCGGTGGAGGTAGGCAAATGTATCATTGTAGATTTGATTTAGAATTGTAATAAGAATAATGCTAAATGCAGTAAAATGTCTTTATTTTGAAAGTTCACTAGTTATGAAAGACCCAGATCAACTTTTTATTAATATGATTTTGAACTGAAGACCATTAAACAGTAAAAATCAAAGTTATCTCATTGCTGATATTCGTGATCCATATTCCATTATTCCTATACAATTTTTATGAATCTCACTATACATTTGATATATTTGAGTTATTGTGTTCATAGTTCTGCATCTTGCAACGTTTTAAATCATTCCTGCATTACAGTGCAATGCTTGATAATTTAAATTTACAATGTTGATAATTTAAAGAAATACAGATTATTAAATTCAAATTTTTAATTTAGCAAAGTTCTATGCAACATTAGCATTTAATGACATGAGTGCACCTAAATTGACTGAGAAACCAATGGAGCTCATTGTTGAATTGTTAAGTTATTAAAAGAGTTAAATTTAACTGAGAAGTTTTGGTGCAAACCTGGAGTGACATCAAAATATAAATGTTGAATGTTATTGTTAATTCTGTAGCTGTTTTACAAGCACATGCAAATCTAGAGGCAGACCAGCTAGATGAAACAGAAATGAAGATTGTAAGGGATTTTACAAGCGCACTGCTACAAACCGCGGAAGACCGGACAGGTCTGCTACTGCAAGAAGTGCAGATGAGAGTGATAGCAGTCAGAAAGGGTTCAAGCATTGTTCTCTACATATATTGTGAAACTATGGCAGAGCTGACATACCTGTGTGAGGTGATTGACGACAAAAAGCTAAAGGACGAGCTAGAAAATATCTTCAACACTTTGTTGCATGACATGTCGACAAAAGTCATAGATCTCTATATTGTGGAAACTGAAATCGACAAGGCAAAGAAGTTTTTCGAGCGTAAGTTTCTCTGATTTTTAAATGATTTCTTCATGTGGATTTTCCTACGCCATTGAGACAGCATTTCTTGATAAAAACCCATTGTCTGATATAATTAATGCTAGAGTCGACTGTACAAAATTTATTTACAACTTACAATTTGTTTTGTGCAGTCAAAGTTCGATTCCCAACTACCAAACTAGTGCGCCATATCTCCCTAAAGCACAGCTGAGTAGGTTTATGCCCATTATTGTTGCCATTTGATTAAACACAACCAGGGTTACCAACTCATTTTGCATGTCATTATGCCTGCCATTTTTTGTAATCTGCAAATAAATTTATGGCTTTAAAAACTAAATCATTCCTCACTACTGAAAATATATAAGTATTGTTAATTTGTTACCTATTGTGTTAAAGATATGCAACTTTAAACACTCTATTATATTAGGTTTGCAACTGTAATGTACCTTGAATCAGACAATTCTGATATAGCTTAAGTAAGTTTGGAGCTTTATTCTTGCATATTTTACATATTTCAACTGAATTTTTGTTTTTTACAATTATCTAGGTGAAGCAAGCCGTGGCAAGCAGTTTGATGAAGAAATTTCAAGGCTTCAGGAACAGATACGACGTTAGAAACCTTATTTTGTTTTAAACCTAGGGAATGGGGTTCAGCATTCATTCCGAGTATTTATATAGCGCCTCTTCAAGAAATCTACTCAGAGGCGCTCGAGCATGGTGTCTAATGTACGACTATAAAATTAATATACAGGGTGGCCCAGCATAAATGTCCCGACTTTGCACGCGTATAACTTCGCCAATTTTTAACATTTATTTATACTTAATGCATCAAATTAAAGGTATTTCACTCTAGTATTAGCTCTAAAAAGATCGAGCTGATAGTAGTTTAGGTTTTAATTTTATACTTGGAACAGCGCTAGCTACCATTTTTTGTCATTACTGACACAATATGACGCCGTTTCCCCGGGAATTTCTATCTTTTTTTGCTAAAACGCGCGTAGACACGATCATTTTGGGTGTTTGTAGGGTCGCTACCATGAATATCTTCTCATTGCAAAACCACATCCTTTCAATTTTGCAAACAGCCGTGCACTGCCACGCGCTACTTCAGACGCTTGCACGCTGCCAGCCGTTTCTTTGCGTAAGAGTTGGAGAGCTCGGTGAACTTCTCGTCGACGAATTACTTTAACTTTAGGCCTATGTCATCTTTTCCAAAACCTTATGCAGTGCTTCTAAGACTGCCTGTCTTACGCTGAAATTCCCTGGGAGATTTGCATGTAGGGCCTGCCCTGGTCATTGTCTTGACTGCAAATTTACTCTGACACAGGAACGAGCAATGTTAGCGGATGTGAGCGCCGTGAGCACAGATTCCCATGGTTTTCTAGTAAAAGGTTGAATAATCTAGCCTATGTTTTATCAATTTTCCGTAGCAGATAATTCAAGGTATTGCTTATTCCACCCTCTGTTAGAAAATTCGTTAATCATTTCAAACGAATCAAACCCATTATCAGTTCGTAGAATTAAGATCGAAACGCTATCATCGTCTGTCAACGACGCCAGATTGCGTCACAAATGACAGCAAATTATGGTAGCTAGCGCTGTTCCGACCATAAAATTAAAACCTAAACTAGTATCAGTTCAATTTTTTCAGTGGAAATACTAGATAGAAATACCTTTAATTTGATGCATTAAGCATAAATAAATATTAAAAATTGGCGAAGTTATACGCGTGCAAAGTCAGGACATTTATGCTGGGCCACCCTGTATGTTCTGAATGATATTGACAATCATTCTAATCCATGGTCAGTGGTCTAATCCATGAAATCTGTCAGATTGGGTTATTATTATTCATTTTATTCTGTTATGCATTGAGTGTTTTACTTTGTTATGAATACAAGACTTTGTAATGACTCTTAGCAATGACATGACATTATGCAGGACATAATGAACCTCACAGAGGAACATTGTGATATGGGCTTCATATGCAATGCATGTGACGTTGTTGTTGTTAAATTGATGGGTTATAACCGTTATACAATATACTTTTGAAACGTTTTATCGATGTTAATATATGTTTTAATTAGGTTCTCTTGCATCTTTGGACAGATTTTCTGGTATTGTCAGTGGTTTCATTAGTGCTAAATGTATAACATCTTTTAGAAAGCTAAATACGCTGGTCGATACTAAAACATAGGATCATAAGAATTTACTAAATATGATACAACTAATGCTTCCTGTGAATCATGTGATTTGTTAATTAACACTAGCAAATTAAATAACAGATTTGCATTTACAAGTGTGAAAGAGTCGTGTCCGTAGCACATGGAAACTAAAGGTGAGTCACAAAGCATGTTGCTGCATATTTTGATCACCCTCTCAACAAGCTTTGTGTGTTTTATTGAGACGAAATTTCAAGGCCATTATAAATCATCACAGTGCTGGCTGGTATTTTGTGGGGCATAGCAGAAGAACATTGGAATGTCATGTCTGCGCGAATTTGTGTATTTGTAAGTATTCAAATTTTAATTGGTAAATTTACAATTGTAAGTTGTATCGTAACTGTTACAGATGAACCAATGCAAGAGAGAACACCAGAAGAAGCTTCTAGTGATGAAGAAGAAGAAGAAAAAAGTATGATCTTTAACTTGATTTATGGTTTTCTAAATTCATAATATGTTCTGTTATAAATGCAATTGATGTGAAAAATAGATTAATGGAAGATAGACCATTCATTGTTATTATCCTTTTATGAAGTGCCGTTGTCACAAAATAGAGTATCTCCCGTATTAATCATATCCCCCAAAAAGAAGCAAAGCCGAAAAACCACTTCCGTGGGTATTTATTTTTGCAAATTAATTTTGATCTGCTTTGTTTTGAACAATGACACTAACAGGTATGTTTATTCCTACTATATATTTTTTACTTTGGTTTTAGTGCACTTAGAACATTTAAAACACTTAAGAACACTCAGATTCACTAAATAAATTCGAGTTGCCTTTCTCTGAACATTGCTTAGGACACTTAAAACAATTAGAGTCACTTTAAATTTTGATTAGAGCATAAAATTTTCAATTATACGCATTTTTCAAAAAAAACGGGTTAAAATGGTATATCCCCCCGAATAGTCTAGACCGGTTAATTCCATCTGGGGGGATAGATTAATTCATCCCACGGATAGCTTTCAGGGCGATACTCGGTTTCGTGTCACCATTATCTATTAAATGAGCATCAATTGATGGTGCAAGGCTATTGTGAGTGAAGAACTTGTGCAAGGCCCCTACACAGTTGTTATCTTAAAGGAGGCAAACACCAAACCATGGCTGCTGTGTCAAAGCTGTTATGCTATTTTTTATGTTTTATTGAGACGAAATAATATATGAGTGTTTGAAATAATATGAGTGTAAATACATGTTATGCTGAAATGACTTTGATCTCGTTTATCTCATAAATTGATCTCTAAAAAATTTATCCAATTGATGAATTTATTATAAATAAGACTTTTCATAAAGATTAAATTATATCAAATGTGTTAAAAAAAATTTGAAAACTTATTTCAGGTTTACTACATGAGCAGAAAGAGCAACCAGCAGCTGTCAGTGAAGAACAAACGTCTACAAGTCTTTTAGGTAAATTTGTTATACTTTATTTTTCCATACTTTTCTATGTATTTTAATTTCATCACTTTATGTTTTATGTCAAAATTTCTGTATTTTGTGTTGAACTTTTAGTTTCATAGCTGTTTCTATGCAGAAAAAAACTGTGGTATTTGGTAAGAAGCTACATACCTCTGGCTGCCAAGTTTGAAACCAGGTCTCTTCATGGCAACCATGCTGCATTCATGTCAGTTTGAAATAATAAACGAAGATTATTATTAGTATTTTATTACTTGCATCCTTGAAAACTAGTTATGGGTTATATAAACTTTTTTACATTTTGACAAACCATTGCAAGGGAATCTCATAAAGATTATATGGGACATTGAAAAGTTCCATACATGTTCTAAATATATAAAAATTGTTTTCGTTTATCCGTTGTTATAGTTATGTGTTTTTAGTAGATGCAATGAAATCCTTTGCAGAAATATTTGTCACACGTCTAGAAGATCAAACACAAAGGGTTGGGCCAGGTTTTGATCAATTTAATCTCTGGTTTTCTCGGGTGATTAAATAGCTCCTCGAGAGAAGGAAGTAGAAGCTAGATGTTGTCAGCTAACATTTTTGACTTAAAGGTCTACACAGTTGTTGTTTACTACTGTGTAGGGTACTTAAATATTACCCACAGACTATAATTATACAGAGTTTGGAAAGAGTTGGGCTTCTCTTTAATGCATTGTGTAATTTCGAACTGATTAAGAATCTTGCTGGTTTATTAGGCTCTGTTCATAAAGTCTAAAGGGGAGTGATTACCTTATAATTTTTTTAAACTGGAGTAACTTCCCATGGTAGTACTTTGATAAAGCGGCATGGCATTGCTGACTGATGTATGACATAAGGTTGAAACTATGCAACGTTTGTTAACATAATTCTCGTGTTTAATTTTACAGCCGCACAGAAAGGGGTAGCGGCGGCAGAAGGCGGTGATGGCAATGATGATGAAGAGTCTGATGATGATTTTGATGATGATGACGATGATGATTATGAAGGTGATGCTACTGACATAGAGAAACAGAAGCAAAGAATGGATGAAGGTTCAAATTCCAAGTTTCTTTTTCATGATAATTATAAATGGTTAAAATTACAGTATTTTTCATATCGTCAAATGGGATACTTTACATACCGTAGTTTACAGGTTATTAAAAAGCTTCAGTTCATATATAAGTCTAGGCTGTCATCTAAGCCAGAATTCGCTTTTTAGTATTTCCAGTAGTGATGATCTCAAATGATGATAATGATGTACAACCCATTGTACTCAAAAACGTAATGTTATTCAGTAATTTTAAAGTGTACACATTAAATACTTTAAAGTTGCCGCAAATATATAACTATTCACTGTAATGGCAAGTGTCCACTAATTACAAAGTCTGGAATATATATCGATTGGTTGCTATATTCTAACTGTTCTAATGCACAGAAGATTTTTACTGACAGAGGATCCTGCATGAAAAAAGTGTATCAATACTGAACATTGTAGTTTTTTGTTCGAACTACTTTTAACAGACTGAGTTTTAATTGTAATTGTGTAGTTTTTTAATGTTAATTGTGTTCATTGCAGAGTCGTGCTTTTTCTGTGGTTGGCCCAGTGGTATGGAATGCCTTCCCACTTGAGCTGCGCCTGTTCCGTATATCACTCTCTGACACATCCTATAAGCACTTTAAAACTGTTCTGTTTGGTCGTGCTGGAGTCGGGAGCGCCTCTGAGTAGTTTCCTTGAAGTGGCGCTATATAAATACTTGAATGAATGAATGATTTTAATGTGAACTATGTTTAAAACCTGTGGATATGAAAAGGTTTTTGCTGAATTATTTGTGCTTATTCCAGGGTTTGCTGATGTGGAGACAGCTATGGGTAAACTACAGTTGTCAGGTTAGGCAATGTGTAATCTAATCTAATCTGATCTAATCTAATGACTTCTATTACAAGGATGCAGTACATGAGTCGATGGTCATTTCAACTGATTACAAAACCCTGGCTGTTGCAAAATTTGTCTACATTTGCATATTGCACGCTAATATCTACTTACCAATAAACGGAGGACATTTATAAGTAGTCAATTGGCAGTCAATTAAATTGGCAGCTACACATACTGTAGAACATTATATATATAATGTATTATATATAACAGATCCATTCATACATGAATAAAAATACCATACATGTGGTAATTTGTGCTCTTGTATTTGATATTACCTTCTTTGCTAACGTTAATTTGTCAGTATTGCATCTCTCTACATTACAAACTTGTAATTTTTCTTGACTTTAAGACTATTTTGTGGTACAGCTTATAATCAAGTTCAGCTCTTTCTAAGTTGTTTCTGGTTATAAAATGATTTGATTGCAGAGCTGACCAGGATGGATGTAATAGCAGCCATCATGAGAAACACGACTGATTACCTAATGGAGCACATGAGAACAGAGGGTCTCATTGATAAACTGCATGCAACGGAATGCCTGACAGATGACGATACGCGATACATTAAAACGCTTTCGATCAGGTCTGAGAGGAATGACGAGATACTGAACGTCATCGATAATGAGAAGAAGTACAATGACTTAATCAAATGCCTTCGTCAGACAAAACAACATTTGGCCGCAGACATCGTAGAAAAGGGAGGAGGTAATCAAATCTTAATTTGATCTTATTTAACATCTGTGATGCCTATTAATATAATTATAAGAAATGCCTCTTAATGGTTCCAACAGTATACATGAAAGTGTCAAAATGAAGTTAAAGACTAAGTCTTTCGGCTACTTGCATGGCTATTAGTTTTATAAATCGCTCAAGTCCTTCTTTGTTTGGCCGTGGCTAGGCTGGGAGCTTTCCTGAGTAGATTTCGTGATGCAGCTCTAATCTGCTTTTTATAAGTCCATAGAATGAATGAACGAAAATATGATTATTTGTTATTATGCAACTAATTGTTTATCTTAATATCAGATAATAAAGCTATAATAAAGTATGTTGATCTTTTGTTTCTTCAGTTGTCCTAAAGATGAAGGTTTCTTTAAAGAAAGTGTCCCTTCCTGATATAGAGAAACATCTTGTGAAAATGATCGGTTCACTTCACGATAAGTCAGTTCCTAAAAGGGAAGAAGTCTTACAGTTTCTGTCACAGCTGAGAAGAGGCAGCATAGAGATTCTTGATGCTCAACCAGAAGGAAGGGCAATCATCCTCTGGGTTTGGTGTCGATCAGAGAAAGCGCTCAGCAACGTTCGAACATGGTACAAGTCGAAGAATCTTAATAAGATTCTGTCTGCCTTCTTTCATCTTTTGATAAGTCATCAAATGCAACTACCGGAAGTGATCCGCACCAACATTGAGGATATAGATATGGAATATTGTAAGTATTGTTGTAATTTTTTATATGAGGATAGCTGAAGTTTTTGTGAAAATTTTAATAAGATGATCGTTTTGTTATAGTGCAAGTTAATGTGAATGTGGCAGAGGGCAGTGGCTGGTTAAAAAAAGCTTCATAGTTTTTACTTTTTAGCCACCATCTAAATCTAATTTCATATGTCTAAATTTGTTTGACCATGATGAATTGATGATTAGGGTTTGTCTTTGTTCCGTTGTACGTGCATATTTTGATGATCAGAAGCTCTCACACTGTAGTGATTCAAATTATTCTGAAATACTGCTGTTAAACTGCCATAGTTGCCTACACAAACAACGACATTGTGTGCATGCTAGATCCAACAGTATGATACTGGTGACAGCTGTAAGTAAGTATATTCTTTATTTAGTCAGCTGATAAACAGTACTCTGGTGAACAAACATCTGGATTAAGCAGTCATTTAAACAGTCAAGAGTGATTGATTTTCAGCTGTGGGTCAAATTGATCCCAACAAAATAACTGACATGGAAAATAGAGTTAAGCTGTGACTGACAACAAGTCATTTTATGTTCAACATCTTTTGTCGTTATTTGGTCTTTTTAGGGCATGGGATGGGATAATTTTTTTAATGATTGAATTGTTTGTTGCTAATAGATGTGGCAAATGGTTATTACTTTTATACATGTAAGTGTTGTTGTGGGTAACCATGTATATAATTATATAGTCTGGGAGTTTAGTGAAGTCTTTGTAAATGTTTTTTCATCAGTTGCTTTTAAAGTCCTACTTAGTGTTTTAGCAGTTACATGTCGCCTGCCACTAATAACACAATACTTATTCTCTTAATTTTTAGCTGCTTGGCCTCCTAAACTTGACATACTTCATGAGCTGCTAGTGACGGATGGTGTTGTCTGCAGCGTGACTACGTTGCCAGGAAAAATCTTTGTACTTCGCCAGAATCCAACAGAAGTACTTGTATTTGAGAGCCAAGAGTACAGCAAGCCCAGCAAACGAATACCAGTCAGTGAGATATCATCTCCTGTTGACATTGTGGCATGTCACCAAGCCGCTTGTCTATACATAACCGATATTACCAGCCTGAGCGTGTGGAAGGTTACAACAGATGATGGTAAAGCTACCCAGTGGTTGCAGAATGTTGGTAACCCTTACACACTTTCGTTGACGACCAATGGAGAAGTGGTTATGGTCAGATGTGGTCAGCCGTCCACTCTGGAGGTATACAGTTCCGATGGACAGAAGCTACATGACATTAAGTTACCACCTAAGATTACTTTACCCAATCACGCTGTGGGGACTTCAGCTGGAACATTCTTTGTCAGCTATGGAGACGAGAAAAACTTCAGTGGAATATTTGAAATTGACAAAGGCGGGAACACTATCAGCAATCTTGATTTTGGCTATGGGCCTATCGCAGAAGTGTCCCATGAAGTGAACAGTATTCTTGACAAGCTATACAAAGAAATCCCGATCTATTTAGTATATCCTCGTTACCTGGCATTGGGCAAGAAAGATCAGTTGTATGCGGCCGACTTCGAGAACGGTGGACTAATGGTGTTTGATTCGCAGCTGTGTCTGGAGCAGGTCATCGACAAGGAGGATGTGAAGGAGACACTACGTTTGTGTTGTGGAGAGGAAGACAACCAACTGGTGATTGTTCATGGAGAAGAGCGCTTGCTCAGCGTCTACAAGTTAAGCTTTGAAATCGCGGAGTAGAATGATGTGTACGTATTTTGTTTTGACTGAATATCTAACAATGGACCTTTGGATGGAACTGAAGAGGAATCATTATTCAGAAGCTCTGGAACATGTTTCTATTTTGTATCATGTGTATGTGAGAATTTATATAAGTGCCTCCTACAGTATTGGTTATTTGGAGGTGCTCTCAATGTGACAGTTCCGAGGGAATGTGAAAGTCTTCCAAGGTGGGATGAAGGTGATACCCAACCAATATCTTATTGTGGATTAAAGGATTTAATGGAGAAGGTCGTTTTTTATAAAGAAGGATCCACTATAGCAAAGGTGCAGTGTTTGACCTTCGTAGTCTATGCTTGGGGGACCAGTAGCTCAAGTCGATCTGCTGACCGCAGAGGATGAATGAAGAGACCGGCAGACAGTAAAAAGAGGTTTGCGTGTTGGATCATGAAGATATTTGGGGCTAGTCTTTGTAGAAATACATGTAATTGAATTTTTAAATTATGCAGCATCACTTTAGAAGAAACAAAGTGATGCTAAATGGCCTGTGGTTGAGAAAATGTTAGTGACCCTGTTGTTGACAACCAGAGGTGTGCTGGGTAGCCAGTGGCGTAGCCAGGAATTTATGATGGGGGGTTTGGGGGTTTAATGGCCTGGCCGGATGCCCTTCCTGACACCAACCCAACAGTAATACAGTAAATAAAAAGGGAATAAAGCAGCAAAGGGAATAAAGTAAGAAAAACAAAAAGAAATTGTTTTGTTTTTTCTTATGTAAGTGGATAAATAACCTTTAAAAAACTTTTTCCCTGGCCAATGGGGGGGTTTAATCCTCGAAACTCCATTGGCTATGCCACTGTGGGTAGTAAAGACATGCGAAGATGCACACAATTGACCCTTGATTGTCCCACATGAATTTGAATGGAAATTAAATGGTCTGGTGCCCAAATTAAAGACCAAGCAAGATTAGTACTTATGTATGTATGACCAACCCTGGAATAGTACCATGCCATCTGGTGCCCACAGTCCCTTGCTGGACACAGCTGCAGTAGTCACAACTAGTATCATCATAAGCTGGGAGTTTTTTGTGTTTCTGGATTGCCATGATAGATGTTTGTTGCAGCCAATTGAGGATTTCTGCTGAAACAAACCTGCTTTACCTTTCGAGCAGCTCTTATGAGTTTCTCTTGGAGTGGCGCTATTTAAAAAGTTACGATTATTTAATTTATGAATAAATTTACGATATTTACTATTACAATTTATGACTAACCTTTTAAGGCAAGCATTTTGACATTGAATATAATTATGCAGTTAAATGCAGTCAAGTAACATACTTGGCAAACAGTAGACACATGATATATTTGTTATGCATCAGGTAAATATTATCAGGTAATTATTATGTACCCCTGTACCTTTAAGTTTTGTGCAGTTTGGTGGGTGGAGAAGTATTTAGGCAACTTACAAGCAAAACTTAGACTTCTTCACGACACACAGTGCGAGGTCGATTTTGCAATGCAGCCAAATGTAGGATTGTGTTACCGAAGCCTATATACAATAAATTGTACATAATAAGATTAAAAATTGTATGTGTGATTGAACTTTTGCAAGGTTTGTTTAATTTGTAATATTACATAATGGCAGCAAATTAGCTTGTTTTCATAAAGATACAGATTATAAGAATTAGTAAAGTTTAATAGTAGGTGACAACGGAGCGATCGACAGAGCTCAGCTGACCCTGCTGGCCCTTTTTGACGTCAGCGCCGCTTTTGATACTGTCGACCACGAGATTTTGTTAGAGCGGCTGAGTGTTTCTTTTGGTTAGTCTGGTGCATTTTACAAATGGATAGATTCTTTTCTTCAGGAGCGTTCTCTCTGTGTGGTCCATGGCTCTTCTAGGTCCTCATGGGTGCCTGCACAATATGGTCTACCCCAGGGTTCAGTCCTTGGTCCCATACTTTATATTATTTACACCTCAGGTCTTGCCACTCTACTAACAGCTCATTCGGTTTTGAGTCAGCAGTATGCTGACGACGTCCAGGCTTACACCCATTGCCTCCCTTCTAATGCTGTCAAAGCGGTTCGGATAATGAGCGGGACTTTGGATGCTCTAGAGGCATGGATGTCATCCAATAGACTACGCTTGAACCCATCTAAGACAAAATTTATTTGGTTGGGCACACGGCAGCAGCTTGCCAAGCTTGATCTATTTTCTCTTGCATCTGAGTTTCCTGGCTTTGTCTTTGCAACCACGGTTCATGACCTCGGTGTCCAACTTGACCAAGAACTAACTTTTGCTCCTCAACTTCACCGTCTTGCTCGAGACTGCTATTATCAGCTGCGCCAGCTTCGCACTGTCATCCGTTCTCTTACGTCTGCTGCTACTCTTACTTTAGTGCATTCTTTCGTTACATCTCGCATCGACTATTGCTCTTCGCTCTACATTGGCCTCCCATCCAGCAGATTGACTTGTCTTGACCGGGTGTTGCGCTCTGCTGCACGCCTAATTGGGAAAATCCCTAAATATGATCATGTCTCAAACTACATGCTTGAGGTACTTCACTGGCTCCCTATTCGCCAGCGTATCGAGTTCAGGGTAGCTGCATTGGTATGGCGATGTTGTCAGGGCCTTGCCCCAACTTACCTCCGTGAGCTATGCAGCTCTACATTGGGTATCCAAGGACGTCGTCAGCTACGCTCTGCTGATAGGGGAGTCCTCTTAGTTCCTTTTGCTCGTACTACTACCATGAAGGATCGAGCCTTTTCTGTGGTTGGACCAGTGGTCTGGAATGGCCTTCCTTTTGAGCTACGCCTACACCCTGGGACTCTACCAGGATCCTTCCTTACTAAACTTAAAACTGTTCTTTTTGTGCGCGCTGGAGTTGGGAGCGCTTCTGAGTAGTTTTTCTTGAAGGAGCGCTATATAAATGTCCGAATGAATGAATGAATGAATGAACAAATTTGTAGGATCTTGCGAATACTTCTCAGGAATCAAGATTTTAAGTAATAGCTAGGATGCATTAAAAATTGTATCAATGAGCTAATAATGTTTGTATACTAAAAGTTATAGGCCTATTCCTGCTAGAAATTGTACATTAACGAATAGCCTATAACCGTCTGATAGTCAGATTTTGTAAAGTGTTATTTTGATGATTTTATGGAAATTTACTTGCAATTTTAGAAACTTGTGCTTTGAATGAAGGATTCTACAAATTTAATTCATAAGTATTTAAGATTTTCTGTATTTTAAATTGACTAATTTTTGCTTTGTTTTTCACATATGAAATAGTATAACAAAGAGCACATAACACAAAAGTTCATTGTTTTGATGTAAGTCGATAGTTACTATATAGTATTCTATGTTTTCCAGAAGTAATTATTTCTATAGCTGTGCTGCACAGTCAAAAGGTATTTCTTTATGGGCCATTATTGTTTCTCAAAGTGCAATGTCTTCACCTTTGTATGTGTACACGCGTGTATGCAGGGCCCTTTGATGCCAGCATATGAGACTATTGCTGCCTATCGATTTTGTTTTGATTGAGCACCTGTGAATAAGCTGGTTCCCGCGACTTGGCTTTTGTGGGCGTTGTAGAAGTCTCGAGATCAGGGGCGGATCCAGGGGGGGCCAATCCGGCCATGGCCCACCCCCATTTAAAAATTGCATGGGACGTGGCCCCCCCCATTTAGTTTCAACAAGTCATTAAATAAATGTAGTGGGAGAGAAAAACAGGATATCAGGCTTTACAAAATCGTATGGGACTTGGCCCCCCCGTCAATTCAGCGGCGGATGTTTCCCTGAAAATTGGTCGATGACTAAAAAAAAAGGTCATCAGTTTTTTCGGCGGATGAAATGGTATCTTTTCCCTGAAAATTGGTCGATGACTAAAAAAAGTCATGAGTTTTTTCGGCGGCACACCGAACTTTTTCTCCTGTCTAACCAACAAGACCAAAAATTTACGCCCCCCCTTTCGAAAATTTCTGTATCCGCCCTTGCTCGAGATTACGATTACGATTGTGGAGATGTAGCCTATATTAAGCCTACTGCTACAACGATAATTAATCAATGTGAAGTTGTGCTCCTTTGAAGAGATCAAAAGACAAGAGGCCTTTGTAAACACACATTCACATTGAACTTTAACCTGTGATTTAGGAGAACACATGCAAGTCAGCACTTGAGTGCAGTGGCGGCGCCAGGATTTCATTTTTTTGGGGGGGGGGGGGGGGCGGGAGCGGTGACTGAAGCCTTGCGTAAGAAAGCTTCCATTTTCTTCTTCCAAAATTTTTTACCACTTTTTTCAGTCATCTGGCCGAAATATCTCATGTGTGTCTTTATTTTTTTCATTTTTGGCGAGCTTATCGTGGGAATATTTCACTTTTACACGTAAAGAAACCGGATGGGCCTTGTTTTAGGGGCTTAGCCTTTTATAGGGGGGCTTAGCCCCCCTAGCGCCGCCACTGCTTGAGTGCTCTCACTTGGATGGCCGTGAAAATAATGTACATGCGAGCATGGGCGGAGTTTGGTTTCCGTTTGGGGGGGGGGGGCAAAAACTTGGTCCAGAAGGCGCGACGCCGAAATGTTTTTCGTTTCGGCCGGAAAAAGTTGATGACTTTTTAGTTGTCAGTTGGAAGCCCTTGGGGGGGCTAAGCCCGAAAAAATTGACCATTTACACGGTAAAAACATGACTATGGGACTTCTTAGGGAGGCTTTAGCCCCCCCTAGCCTCTGATAAACTCCGCCCATGCGTGTGAGAGAGGTTTGTATTCGTTGTCATCATGCATCATCGTCATCATCAAAATCCATGGGCTAAATACCCGTAGGTGTCCGACGCCACTCGATCTCTGTCTGAGTCTGTCTCGCATCATGTTGCCCAGCTTCAACCGGTCCGGTCAGCAGGTCTACTCCATACCATTAACATCTTGGAGCAGCTAGACCACGTACCTTGTCTGATTGAAGAGAATATTGGGAGAGAGGAATGAAGGACAACCTGGGTCAATGCCCGTATGTGTCCCACGCTCTCTCCCCCGACTCTCCACCGGTCTGTCCTGACCGGCATGTGCATGTCTGCTCCACATCATGACACCTTGAAGCATAGGCGTACGGGACATTTCGACAGTGGGGGGGGCAAAAAAAATTTTTGGCCGAAAAATCTGATGACCTTTTTTTAGTCATCCGCCCAAAAAATCTTAGGATTTTCCGTCCGAAAAATCTGATGACTTTTTTAGTCATTTCCCGTCAATTTTCAGAAAATGTAGGTTTTTTACCTCTGTGTGCCCGAAAAAATCCTCCCGTACCTGTGTTTTGCCTGAAAAAAACCCTAAAATTTTAGCCCGTACATGCCTCTTTTGCCCGAAAAACACATTTGCCCGAAATTGGGGGGGGGGGGGGGGCATTTGTCCCCTCTGGACCCCGCCTCGTACGCCTATGCCTTGAAGCATCTGGGTCGGTATGTCACTTGTGAAGTTGTGCCGTGGTTTTTGCGGATTTCAGTCGTCTTGGTCTTTTACTGCCAGAGTATCGCCACCCATCTGACAAACCTAGCTTCCTCCTTTTGTCCGGGCTTAGAACCGGTGACACGAAACGGAGTATCCCCCCTGAAAGCTATCCGGAGGGATGAATTAATTTACCCCCCGGATGGAATTAACCGGTTTATTCTATCCGGGGGATAAATCATTCTATCCCATTTTTTGAAAATGCGCATAATAAAAAAATGTATGCTGTAGGTCTAATCAAAATTTAAAGTGACTCTAATTATTTTAAGTGTCCTAAGCAATGTTCAGAGAATGGCAACTCAAATTTATTTAGTGACTCTGAGTGTTCTTAAGTGTTTTAAATATTTTAAATGCTCTAAAAACAGGGCAAAACAAATTATCTAGTAGGAATAAACATACCTGTTAGTGTCATTGTTAAAAACAAAGCAGATGAAAATTAATTTGCAAAAAAAACTACACGCGGAAGCGGTTTTTCGACTTTTTTAATTTGGGGGATACAATTAATACGGGGGATACTCTATTTCGTGACACCGGCACAGAGACGTTATTGTTGGTTCCCTGTGGCGGAGGATGGATGCAGTTTAACGTGCCCAGGACATATTCGTTGTCAGGCAATGGTAGGCCTAATTAATTATGGTCTGCAACACCGCAAATTTTCAATTAGGTCTGCGTCAGTAATTTACTAAGTTGCAAATATAGAGGAAAACATGGTAGGCCTACCAACAAAGACCTTATAGTCTAGCTACTCTAATATCTTTGGTGCCAATCATGGGCGGAGTTTGGTTTCCGTTCTTGGGAGGGGCTAAAGCCTTCTTGGGGGGGCTAAGCCCGGGAAAAGATACCATTTACACGGTGAAAAAAATGAATTTGGGTCTTCTTGGGGTGCTTAGCCCCCCCTAGCCCCTGATAAACTCCGCCCATGGTGCCAATGCAAGTCTTCTAGGCCTAGGCTATAGGTATACAGATGAAAAATTCGTTACACAAAATTTGTTTAACGGCCTACACAAATTTAATTTGTGTAGGCCTATTTCGCTGCATCACTACAAATGAGGCTCAACTTCAATATTTTCATCATGTTAAATATCATGTTCAAACTCCATAAGGAATTTTATTCAAACAGTGTTAGCCTATTAGCCGTTGATTGATTTTATCTTAAATAGGCCTATAGGCTATAGCCCCCTCGATCAAGACCGACCCGCACCTCATCGTGGTGAGGGGGTGGGAACAGTCAAGTAAGGGATCGCCTGCTGGGCTATGCCATCAGTGGTGAAGGTTTATCCGAAGTACCACCTAGGGCGTCACGCGAGGTGGACAGGCCTAGCTAGCAGGAACCCCGAAAACGGCTGGCGAACGCGGGCGGCGCCCACCGGGATGGAGCTCCCTCGCCAACCCGAGGTCAGGTGCGTCATAGCACAAGGAGGGTCTGCCAGATGAGTGGCGATGCGCTGGCAATAAAGACAAAACACGATTGAAATCTGATCATCCGATAATTCCGATTGGGGCAAAGCCTCGCTTCAGGAACTGAGCAGAGCGGCGCGCGCTGGATAGGAGAAAATGGAAGGACCTGGTGAAGAAGGCATCGGACACCAACGGGCGCTGAGCCCACGGTTGCTGATGATGATGATGAGACCTATAGCGTAGTGCGCACTGAATGAATTTCTTGTCCAATGTCCATCAAAGGCATTGAGGTGTATTACATGTATAACATAACGCTAGAGAGAGCATGACGTATCTAGCCTCCAGTCAGATTTGAAGTCGTCCTAGCCTAATTCAAAACGACTAATCAAAGGCCTATGATTGGTCGGTGCAATTAAACATATGATGTGATTGGTCGGTGCAATTAGACGGCGACCTCAATATAAAGACTTGATACTCTCTCCAGTGATATATTCATTATATAATACACCTCTATGATCAAAGGCAATCATCAATCACGGCCTCCCACTAACCTTGCGACTTAGCCTATGCCTAGGCTAAATTCCTCAGCATTTTTTAAGTCTCTCAAATCCTAATTTTTTTAGATGTAGCTGGGCTGGGAGCGCCTCTGAGTAGCTTTTTTGTAGGCGCTATATAAATTTTCGAAATGAATGAATGAATCAGGATTTTTAGGTTGTATCGGTGAATTATTGATCCTATTTAAGCGGCCTGATTTATATTTTAAAAAATACTTGTAAAAATTTGGCGTGCTGGGAATTTCCCATTGTAACGCTAGCGAATAAGAAAGTAAAAGGGCTATTTGGAATTTGTTTAAACATGTTACTTGTTTAAATATATCCGCTTTGCGCAAATCGGAAAGAAATCTCTCATTTGTAATGTTTTCGATCAGCATCATCAGCGTCGATTTTGGTTTAAGTAAGCTCTGGGCATTGCAACTTCAACTGCGAAGAATGGCGTTGAGTAATGTTGTTCAGGGATAGTGTATCGATGATTGTAGTAGGCCAAAACTGTATGTGTAACACATTTTGAGGTCATCCCAAACCCGGACCTTTGAACCTCAGACGGAAGAAATATGTAATAATGCGATGTGAGCGCCTTGCAATATTTAAAAACGCTGTCGGTTTTGTACTTTTGTTGGGTTTACTGGATAATCCTCTGACTCGACACAGCGCACGTGAATAAATTGATAAAATTATGCTGCGCTTAACTTTTAAGAAATACTTTGGGAATTCAAAGCGAAAGTTTACGATTGGAAACTATAGATCCATAGATACCATGATAGCGTGAAGGGTCTCAAGGTGACTGAATCATGACTAGGCCTACTCAGATATGCAAAACGTGCTTATATTGTGATGAGTGTATATCAACAGTGTGATGACATTTCTTTACGACCTACTACCTCCTCATAAAGTCAATCCATACAATACTCTTATAATGCAGCATTGGTCAGTATATTAATTTGGTTTGTGAGCTATTACACATATTCTGTTGATGTCCTTCTGATCGTTCTGCTGTCTTTAATTATTTTGGCTTCATATTTCAACAGGCTGGAATTGAATTGTGAGGAACAATGTCAGAACCATCCATTCAGGAAGACCCTGCAGACAAGACAGCAGTAGGTCAGTGTTTATGATGTCTGCTCATTAAATTAATGTTAGTTAATGTAAGGAAATGTTACATATGGTAAAATCATATAATTCAAGAAGATATATGTTAAGTAGGTAAGTTGAGCTTTCATGAGACAAGGAAAGATAATGTTAGCTAAGGAAAAGTAAGGTTGGATGAGGTTATGACTTATGAGATTCATCAGTTAAAGCTAATTATTCTGCAATCTTTACAGAAAATGCAAACTGCCTTTGAATTTACATAAATGAGTAATTTTCCTTGCAGGCAAAACTAGATAAGGAGTCTTTTTGCGCAAAATATTTAAGAAAATAGCAGTATATTTAAGGTTAAAATATATTTTGTAAGTGGTAGAGCGATAGAGCAATGCAATTATCTTTATTATGTCTTGTGAAGACTTAATTATTTTGTAAGGTCTATCCTGCTGTTACTTTTTATAGCTGTGCTATGACACCATATAGATTGTTAATGTTATAATGATAATATTATTATTAAGGATACTGCTATGCAATGATAGGTATGGTAATAGTGTTAACAACTGAGGATGTGGATTGTAGAATGAGTGGGTTCACATATGCCTCGTGGTTTTTGGCAGTCAATTATTTTGTGTTTCATTTCAGTTGAAATAAATGAAAATACGTTGAACAATGTAGCGATACCAGATATTAACAAATTCCTCGTTGACCGCATGAATCCAGGCTTTGGGCTTCTGGACAAACTGTTGGCCTCAAATGCTTTATCAAGAGCTGATGTGGAAGAAGTTAAAGTTCTAGGCACATCCCACAAGAAGAATTCTTTATTGCTGGAACTTGTAACTAAAAATGAGAAACTTAAACCACTTTTTAATGGACTTAAGGACACCCACCAGGAACATTTAGTCAACTATGTGACTGCAAAAGGAGGTTGGTTCTGTAAATTGTTATTGTAGATTTCTGCAAACGTTTTATTAAGATATATAATTATATGACAGTTACTGTGTTCAGACGTAACTGTTACGTGCAGTACCAATTTTTTCAGTAAGATTAGTTGATTCAATTTGATTCAAGTTTGTAATTTTTTTTTCTTTGCCAGAATTGGCATGCAGTGGATTCCAATAAATTTCCGGAATGAATAAATGATCAATGCTATATTGTACCTTTAGTGAGCAATTTCTTCTTACACCTATAGTGATCTTTTACAACCTACACTACACTGACTACAGTAGCCAAAGTCATGTTAAAACTTATTGTGACCAATGTCATCGTAATTAATCTATTTTGTATTGTATTGTATTTAAGCATTTATAAAGTGCCTCTAGTAGGGTGAACTGTTCAGAGGCGCTCCCAGTGCGCAAGGCCTTGCGAGAAGAAGCAGGTTTTAAGAAGAGATAAAGCAGAGGAGAGACTGAAGTGTAAAGCGAAGAGAAGGAGAAAGAGCATTCCAAAGAGAAGGACCTATTGAGGCAAATGATCTAGATTGAGCCAAAAAGTTATAGACTATAGTGACCAGTGTCATCAATCACGAAGCATTATTGTTTGAGATGCGACACGGACCGTGGAGAATTACTTAATGAATAAAATAAAATAAATCTCTTGTTGGCTTCTGCCTGCAGGGCTATAGCTGGAAAGCAAAATGCACTGCAAGGTATATGGAAGAAATTAAAATATTGAGTTAGGCTAGTAAATATTATATAGATTTTAATATCTCATGTAGTAAATTTGGAATGTTTTTTTATCGTAGAATATAGCCAGGACTATGGTGGAGTATGGCCTTTGACAGAGCGAGAGACCAATATTCTAAATGTTAACCAGGAAGCACTGACTGACCTTCTGGATTTTTCTGCTAATGAAATCATTCACAAGTTGTTTGTGGCCAAAGTTCTAAATGGGCGACAAAAAGAGTTCATTTGCACACGGTCTTGTGGCTACGAAAAGGCAGAGTCGCTGCTGGACTTTTTGCACCGATCCAGTATGAATGATTACTGGAAGGTGATTTCTTGTCTTCGTGCCACTAAACAGGATCGTGTTGCAAAAGTTCTGGTAGAGGGTGGAGGTAGGTGGATGTCATTGTGCAAAGTAATATATCCTGAAGTATGGAAGCCAACACTTACCGATAGTTGCTTATATTGCTGCTAGCAGTTCGTATGGGTCAGTCTTAGAGACTTGTCTTTCCCTTCATTATCGTGCTTTTGCTGTGTGTTGCTGTTCTCTCACTCATCTGTACTAGGTTATCATTCACTGCCTACTTCCTAGGGATTCTTATGTTGGGAGCACCACTGAGAGGCAAATTGCATAACAATACAATACAATTGTGTTGAAGGACATGTGATAATATACCGACCTCTCTTCAATTATATATTGTTTAGCTAAAATGGCTACATCTTTCTTCTGCCCATACCTGCCTTGGCATGTTGTGCATTCTTCCTATACTTCAGATTTAATTGCATGTTTGTGTACGTAATACAGTATGTAAAACAGTTAATGGTAGCAAAATTTAGATGGAGCTGCGTCCTGCATGCATGCTTATGTACGTACGTGCATTGCATGTCTAAAGTACTGGGTAGGCAAAAAAATTTGTTAATGATTTATTATGGATCGAGTTTTATTTCATTTCTAGCTCTTGTTCCGGTTAACAATACTGTGACTGGAGAAGCAGGCGAATCCACGGAGGCAGAGAATGAAATTGTTAAAAGAATCGAGAATATTCTGGAGAACATGAATCTTGAAGAGTCAAATCGTTTACTGGAAAGGCTCCAGTTAAAACTCTTAGCTGCACGCGTTGGCCACAGCGTCCATCTCTACATTTTATGTGAAACCGTGGATGAACTGATGCATCTCAGCGATGTCTTTAAGTCTGGAGATCTTCATAAAGACATAGAAATATTGTTTAATAGGTTGGTTTTCCATCCAGAAAGGGTTAACGTGTTCACCACAGTGTCTGAGGAAACTCTGGAGAAATGCAAGAAGTTTTTGGAAGGTCAGCTCTTAACCATTTATTAAGAGAATATTGTTAATTTTATCCTCATTATAACTAATTTAATTTAATATTTTTCTATAGCACCACTGCTCCACTAATATATTTTCCAAAAATCCATGTGTTTTGGCTACAGATTTTTTTAAAAAATATGACTAGCCTGGCCAAAATCTATTATGTCAGAAATTGGAAGTCCAGCAATAGTATTTATGCAAAATAAACTGGTCTATGACTTCCATTTGTGATAATACTGCAAATTGTTTTGATTTGAGAAATTTTGATCACTGGTTTAGGAAGCTTATCTTTTATGATTAAGCCTGTTGATGACCACTCACAGAATGCTGAAATTCAGTAGCAGAATGAGATTTGAGAATTTCATGTTTATTAACACCATGTGTGCACATAGTATAGCACTCTGTCAATCTAATATTGTGATGTCTTTTCTGATATAAACATAATATATAAGACTAAGTCATAAATCAGTGGTCAGTGGTTACTTCATTTGAAATCACAAAGCATGTTGTCACAATATGACCTTATGTGTATGATTGCATCATGGCTTCTGTTTAAAGTGGCATTAAATGTGTTTTATTATGATTTTGCCTGAAAGAATTTCTGAATATATTTTAAATTTTGTGTGAGTTCAGATCTGATGATTGGCGCTGATTCCTTCGTGGTTTTTATTTTAGTTGATTATAGCCAGGATAAAGTTTCCGGCAAAGATATTCTGAAGATGTGTGAGCAGAATAAAGGTGACTATATTGTTGTAAAAAATGTTTAATTTATGAAAAATCTAAACCTGTTAAATCTGCTGTAAATATGTATACAATTAATCTTAGCAACTGTGCAAAGTGTGCATATATTTGAATTTAGGTAAATTTGATTAATTTTTTAAAGTATTCAAGTTAATGTATCAAAATTTCCAGAGCATGCTGTTTATTTTTTTGATGTTTTCCAAGTTATTGTCGCTTGTTTTGTATACTATGCATCCACCTATAATAGTAATTTTAGAATTTAGAATCTGTTAAAAGTGATCCAAGAAAGCTATCTAAAACCATTGGAGATGAAACTTGTGATAATTCTGGCAACGTTCGATTCAGTCTCGTTTGACTATGATAAATTATCCGGTACAAACCATGTTGACTTATGATAAATGTTTATGTGGGTTTGTGTTTGCATTACAGTGGAAGAAGAGTGTAGAACTGGAGAAGAAGAGGAAGAGACATCACTGGAAGGTTAGATTACATTAAACGTTCGTTATCATTTTCATAGTAGCTGGCTCTTGGAGGAGTCACTCTGTAAATATAATGGCACTGTTGCTCTACATAACATTACAGTAAATTTATGCTTGCATTTGGCAGTAGAATACTTGTTATGTTTGGCTTTCTGTTATTGCTTATTTGCTAATCTTCACAGGTTCGTTAGAGATGGCAGACTTCTTGACTACTTTTATGTAGATGTGCTTGTTTAATTTAGTTTTTATGTTATCATGTATCATTTTCTAATTATGTATTATGTTCACTTGCAGTTTATTGCCATTCATGCTTTTCTCACTCAAAGTTGATTTTGTAATGTAGTGCATTTGAATGTTGATTTTTTTAGCTACAGTTGAACAGAGACGAGAGGATGTCGAAGGTAAAGGAGAGGATGCAGTGGATGGTTAGAGTAGTTTTCTTTAGTAGAGTTTTATCATTGCGAATTATTTGCTTTAGTAAGTCGAGGCCAATATAATGTTCACGACTTGATCCAGTATTTCAGCCACTTATTAAGAAATTCTTACATTTTGCTTGACATTTGTCAAATTATAGTATTACAAAGAATAGCATTTAAAGTTAAAGAGAACAAACAAAAAATCTTTTGTGTATTTAATTGAAGTGCTTAATTGAAGAACATGATTAGAAATGAATTGTAGCCATGAATTCTATGATTTTCTGCATATGCCCAGAATTTCCCCCAAGCCATGAATTACTCTTAATGTGACACGACATAGCAACTGCGCATCGCCGGTTTGATTCATGTTATTGATATGATTGCATTGATTATTTAATATAGCAAACACGTTTCTTTCATATTTGATTTTGCAGCCATGAATTCTGTTTGTTTGGTCAGATCTAAGCTAATAAAAGTGTGATTTCATGCTGTAAATTATGCTGTGAGATTCGCCCAATTTTACAAAAGCCACTATGAATTTTAAACTTTTGTGTAAATTTCTACTAAATCTACAAAAATTACGCTATTAAAACAAGTTCTAAGACATTGCATTACTTGATTACAGGTCAGGAAACTTGGTAATTTGCGCAATCTTTGTATCTGGTATAAGATTTGCTATTAATTAATTATTATTAATTTATCAATTGATATTTTCCTTTAACAATCTTACTGTGCATAGTAAACCATGCACGTCATCATTACTCTTTTTACAGTAGTTTGTAGTCAATGACGAACTGTTTCTTTAAACTATAGTAGTACGATACTTTGTTTTTCAAGTAAGTGAATTGTACACAATCAAGCGATAGTATAGATCAGTGATTCCCAACCGGTGTGCCGTGGCACACTAGTGTGCCGCGAGACTTTCGCAGGTGTGCCGCGGGAAAAATCAAATATGTTATTAATTAATAATGATTCCAAACAAAACATCCTAAAATATCATCACTGCAATATCAAAACTTTAGTCAGTTGGTCTTAATCTCTCACACTGTAGCAGGTTAAGATTTTCAAATGCAGTCTTGATTGTTGTCTCATGGTCTTGAAATGAATCTCGGTCAAAGAAGAAAATTGCGCTTGAAATACTAAATTCGTTGATAGACCTGCAACCAGCAGTCGATCTACAGCATTGATGAAGAACAGCTCATTGATTTACGAAATGACAAATTTTATCAGTCAACATTTTCCTAAAAGATTTTGGATGAGGTTTGGCCTTCCATCCAGAAATCACATCCTTCTGTTAGTTCAAGAGCAGTCAAATTCTTCTGCCATTTGCATCTTCGTGGTTTTGTAAATTTAGATTTTCAGCTTTAACTCAAATCAAGTCTGAAAAGAGGGAGAGACTTCTTAGAATCGACGATGAAATGCGAGTAGCAGTGGCGTAGCCAGGAATTTTTCATGGGGGATTGGGCTTTTTTGCCTGGCCGGATACCCTTTCTGAAACCAACCCAACAATATTACAGTAGATAAAAAGGGAATAAATTAGCAAAGGGAATAAAGTAAGAAAAGCAATTGTTACTACAAGCAATTGTTTTGTTTTTCTTATTTAAGTGGATAAATAACCTTTAAAAAACTTTTTCCTAGGCCAATGGGGGGTTAACCCCCGAAACCCCTTGGCTACGCCACTGGCGAGTAGCCTATGATTGTCGTCTCTGGAGCCTCGTCTCAATTTGATCTGCTGACTGACTAGACTCACTAGAGTATTATTAGACAATAAGAACATTAAAATTAGACTATTATTAAATAATAGTGACAAATAGATAAAAATGGTAATTAGGCCTATTATCAAGTGTGCCGCGAAATGTTTTGTTCTTTCTTAGTGCGCCGCAAGCCAAAAAAGGTTGGGAATCACTGGTGTAGATCACTGTAATTGTGCTGGAATAAATGTTTGATGGTAGGTTGGGAATGAGAAGGGAGTTGCTTTTAGTTTTGGTCTGTGCAAATTTGCCTGTGTATGTTTGCTTTTTAGCATATTCCTTTTGTCATGTCATGTCATGTCGCCATCGTCGCATCGCGACGGTTGGCTACATGAATGGATCTTTAATGCCCAGAGTCTTCTGTCCCTTGTCGCGCTCATTAAGTCAGAGCCTACAAGTCCTGTCCAGTTCAGAACGTTGTCGATCCAAGATAACCTCGGCCTTCCTCGTCCTCGGTTCCCCTCCACAAAACCCGTCATGATGCTGCTTTCGATGCTATCGTTTTGCTGTCTCATGCTATGACCAAAATATCGAAGTTTTCGAATTTTGGTGTGGGCCAATAGTCCTCTTCTGGCTCCCGCTGACATATACACTTCTTCGTTGGTCATCATTTTTGTCCATGGAATTCTCATCAGCTTTCTGATACACTTGTTCTCAAATGCTTGAATTCGCTTTTCTTCATCCTTCTTCAGAGTCCATGCTTCGCATCCATACGTCGCTACTGGCCACACCAAAGCCTTCATCAACCGCAATTTGGTGTCGATGCTGATTGATTTGTTCTTCCAAATCTTCGTCAATTTGGTCATGACAGTCATCCCCATGGCTAGCCTTGATTTAACTTCATGCACACAATTCCCATCTTTTGCTATCCTGCTCCCTAAATATACAAAGGAGTTCACTTGTTCTAGTTTTTCCGTACCCACCACCGTTTCGAGCACCTCCTCAGTATTCGTCATAACTTTCGTCTTTGTTACGTTGATCGACATGCCATATTCTTCTGCAGCACTTGCGACTTGTTTCACTAGTTCTTGCAGTTCTTCTGGTGTTGTGGCCAGTAGAACGATATCGTCTGCATATCTCAGATTGTTGATGGTTCTTCCGCCAATCCTGAATCCACCGGCGAAACCTGCTAGTGCCTTTTCGCATAATTTTTTGCTCCTTTTGCTGTTTTAATTATTGCTTGTTTATGCAGAACGAGAGTCTCACTCTGGCGTTGAAGAAGTGTCTGAGGAAATCCTTGAGGCAGAACTTTCTGAAGATGCCCAAGCAGCAGCAGCTGCAGAAACAGCAGCAACAGCAGCAGAAACGGCAGCAGCAGAAGCAGCAGCAGATGCAGCAGTAGAAGACGAGAAACGTGGATTAACGCACATACCTTTTACCAGAACAGGTAAGCAATTCCATATCAATGCAATGACCCGTGAAGTCAATAATGGATACTTTGTTGTCAATGTTACGATCCGGTCTATTATTCCAACAGTGGTTCGTGGCATGTTTGTTGTTCAGTCATTGCTTGATAGCCATTGCATAATGCATATGCATCTGATTATTTTTGATACATAAGTTTTTATGCTGAATATGTTCGTTGATTCTTATTTGTTTAGAATTTATCCAGTCTGTTTTACGGAGTTGCTTCTTAAGCCTACTTTAAATTTCATGTGTTTTTGATGCTTTATGGATGCACAGTACTGAAACACAGTGATGCTTTTCAATTGGTGAACTAAGCAATCTTACATCTATAATCCCATCTGTCACAATGCTGTTGTTGAATTTCTCTTTCATTGACTTTTAATACTTTATGAAATACTGCAGCACTAGATATGATGGCTGCCATCATTCGAAATAACACCGACTACTTTCTGGAATACATGCGTCCGCGTGGATTGATTGATCGTCTGCATGGAGAGGGAAGCCTCACTGACGAAGAAACACGCTACATCAAAACGCTCAAGGAAGATATGGACAAAAATGATGAGATCCTGAAGGTCATTCGAGGTCACGGCGTTGAGAAGTACAAAGTTCTCATTGGTTTTCTTCGCAACATGAACCAGAATCTTGTGGCAGAAGTTGCCGAAAAAGGAGGCGGTAAGTAAAATTGCATGCATCAAAAGTTGTTAGACTTTAGTTTGAGTGTTTTTTTAAAAGGATCACTTAATAATGCTGCAGGATACTCCCACTCAGGTGTTGAATGAAGTCTTTTTAATGAAGATTTTTAGGAAATGTTAGGCCTAATTAAGACAGATGATGGTGGAGGACGGTTACCAAAAACCCAAGGTGAAGGCACAACGGAGGATGGAGTCACTGGAGTGGCAGCATTTTGAGTTTGAACCTACCTAGGGGCAAAGAACCTGAAGAAGAATAGGGCCTAATTAATTAATTAAGGTGGTTATGAGTTTACAATATGGCCTAAAAGAATACTGAAATGAATGATTGGATGGAAAAGATATGAGGTAGTAGGATTAAGTGCCTCTATTTTGCTTTTTTTCTTAGAGTGGTGCTATATAAATGTTTAATTTCGACTACAATTGACCTGTTTGACCCTGCTTCGATTTCTTACTGCATTTCTGCACGACTGTTAAAAAGTGTATGAATTTAACATTGATAATTACAGATACTTTAATGTTACAAAGAGTGGGATGGAGTGGATTTTGTGTATTGAAGGGTAGAGATTAGGAATAAGCTTTTGTTCTTGGTGTATTTGACGCCATTTGTGTTGGAGCACTGTCACTTGCATTCCCAGTCTCTAACAATGCCTTATGGCTACCATGATCATTGACACCAACATTACCTTAGCTCTCACATGAACTAAGTAACTGCCGGTATTGCTTTGATCATTTTTCATGTAAAGGCTAAAGATTTTTAACTTCTAGATACTGTCCTCTTCGAGCAATAACTGAAAAGCGCATGTAATGTAATATGTAGACATTTACAATATTTAGTTACTGTAAGTACATGGTCATCGCTGAAGCTTTAGTACCACGCAGCTAACTGTCCTATGCCAAAGTAAGTGACATTAAAGTCATTGCTAACAAAATGTTGATCAATAAGAATATAGTGCTCGGATAAATAAGAGTCATGACAGGCGATCTCCTGCAGATATGACGAGCCCAACTGATGGATTGTCATCAACATGTCAAATGATAATGATTGTGGCATATGAAGCTGTTTATAAATGTACTTACTGATGCAGTGTTTCTTTGCAGTTGTATTGAAAGCTACAATTTCAAATGAGGAGGACAATGAAAGGATTGAAAAGCAGTTGGTGGACCGCATCAACCAACTGCTGAATAAGACAAGTTCAAGGTCCATGAAACTTGTCCAGTTCCTGTCTCTTCTCGGCAAAGGAGACATACAGATTCTGAATGCCAGATGGGAATGCGGCATAATTGTCTGGTTTTGGTGTCAATCAGGAAGAGCTATGAAAGCGATTGATGATATGAATGAGTCGAACGAAGAAAAGTTGACCAAACTGATAACCGAGCTCTTCAAGATACTGCTAGATGGCACAGAAACCATTCCACCAATTGCAAATATTGACCTTGAGGACCCGGACAAAACGTTTGGTAAGTTCTCTGAATAATTTAGCACTCAGATGTCCTGAATTCAGAGTTCTTGTTAATGTGAACGATATTGTATACTATTTTGAAATGCATTAGAAATTTAAACAACAGTTTCAAGTCATATCAAGTTGTACCTATTTAATCCTGTAGATCTCTTAAGTTGCCATGTTATGCTCTCTAGTGTTTGTGGGTTGTTTTTTTTCGATATTCAAATCCATTAAACATAAACAAGAATAAATAATATATGCAAGATTAATAAATGATGCTATACAAATAGCCAGATGCAGTACACACTTATATACATACACATTAGGAATTTTTTCAAAACACTCTGTAGCTTACATATGTTTAATTTGTTTATGTTACAAGATTTATCCTATAATGTTACTGACCTTACCTACCTTATCTTGCTGACTACAAACCACCTGTACTTTCAACATTTTCATGACTTCCTTCAAGGATAAGGATTGCCTTACCCTAATTATCTGACTTTACTTTACATAATGTTTCCTATCTTAACTCATCCCTTACGGATCTTACTTTACATTCCCTTGCTGACTCTAAACCAGTGCAACAACTTCTGTGTGCTACTTTCTCTTATCCTTTGTAAGCATTGAATACTTTTACGTAAAAAATGAAGTTGAAATGAACATTGTCTGTTTTTTTCAGCTATCCGAGCATCAAGCTTATGCCGTGAGGAAGATCTACAAGTGCCTGAGTGCAGTGTACGTGCAGTGACCATGCTGAATAGCAATATCTACATTCTACGTCAGAAGCCTAGCAGTCTCCTTGTGTTTGATGAGCATGATCTTAGCAAGCAGAGCAGTGAAATACCACTAGCGGTCATCACGGATCCAGTGGACATGGTAGCCTCACAAAAATCCCCCTGTCTGTACATCACTGACAGAGCCAACTCCTCTGTATGGAAATTCACACCAAGTGATAACAGCGTCACCTCATGGCTACAAAACATCGGTGGCCCGTATACACTGTCTGCGACTAGTGATGGGGGTGTGATTAGAGTTGATCAAGGCTCACCATCCCATCTGGATACCTACGGCACTGATGCTCAGAGAGTTAGCCACATACAGTTGCCAGCCAATGTTAAAGTTCCTCATCATGCAGTTGAGACTCCAGCTGGTACTTACGTGATAAGTTACGGAGAGTCGAGTGGTGGAAAAAATGGCGTCTGTGAAATCACAAAGAATGGTGATGTCATCAGCGTTTTTGATACACTGCTTGAAGCTGTTGAAGGCATCGACCCTACTGTAAATAAATATCTTAAGGAAACGTTTGCAGGAAGGAAGTTGGCTTGCTGTCCGCGATATTTGGCCGTGAATGAACACGGTGAGATATATGCGACAGATCCTGTAAAGAATCAGCTGGTGGTGTTCGACTCGCGACTTAAGTTGGAAGCGGTCGTTGGGAAGGACTTGCTTGTGGACCCGGTGAATCTGTACTGTTTGAAAAACGAGCGAAGATTACTGATTGTTTACAGCAAAGAAGAGAAGCAGGCTGTGGGACTGTTCAGTCACAAGTTGGAGTAAAAGTGTGGCTTTGAAATCAAGTTTAATTGGCATGGAAGAGCACTGAAGACATTCAATCAAGAATTATGTATGATTTTTTGGAGTAACATTGTCCGGTTTTATTTACTGAAAGAAAATTCTTCTGTTTGCTATCAGGAAGTTTGTAACATGCGTTGTTGTGAACTTTGATCCCATGACTTACCTCTTTTTACCTTGGACTCTGTTGGATATTTGACTGCAAAATTATTCATTTGCTGTTGGATATTTGACTGCAAAATTATTCATTTGCTGTTGGATATTTGACTGCAAAAATTATTCATTTGCTATTGGATATTAGACTGCAGTGCTGTGCCTCAGAACTATATTTTAGAAGATGACCTAATTTCATATGATTAGTCATTGATTACGGTAGTTTGTGTGGCATAAAAAATATAGCAAGGAAGCAGTAAGTTAAAGGAATTAGAAAGAATGTTTCGTTGACCATGAATAATTAAGACTAAAGATTGTGATTTTAAGACCAGCACTTGCCTTTTATGTTTGATTAACTGGAAACCCTTAAGCTGCTCCATTTTGATGCCCTCTCCTGAACAACATTACGGAAAGGTTGCTTTATTATGAGATTGTATTCAGAAACGTCTATTGTGTATAAGACATGTATGTATTACAACTGTATTATGTTAGACTGAAGATGAATTATGTTTAACTGCATGCTCTAATTTCTTATTCAATTTATGGAGGTTTTGAAACAATCTTGATAACGTTGTAACCAGCTGGTTTGATTTTTTCATTTGAAATTCATGCTGTTCCTAAATTGACAGATCAAGACAAGTTTTCAAACTATTTAGAAGTTTAAGTATTCTGAAAGCTGAAATGTGTTTGTCTGCTATCTCCCATGACTATTTTATGTCAGAAGTTTTGTCATTACAATTTTTTACTAGCGTTGCTGGTTTTACCGAAGAAAAAGTCTTTGATATTTTTAGTTGTATTTATTCTGAATGAATTGAAATTGAACCTTTGTTCAGTGTAATTGAATATCTAACATAATATATCAGTATGGCTTTCTTAAGTTTGTCTTTGTCTGTAATTTTTCAATTATTCAATGTTTAAATTTGTTCCAATGCAAAAACCTTTCTTTCCTAACGTACTTACAATCAAGCAAGCTGCATCGGTTTGACTGCATTTTTATTAAAATAATAGAATAAAATATAGGTTAAATAGTAGATGCATTAACTTTCATTAATGTTAACAGCTTTAAAAGCTTCAAGTTTCGTTATACTTTTATGGAATCATAATTATTGTTACTATGTACAGCCTATTGTGGCAATGGTCAGCAGTTATTTTGTGACTGATAGAACTTTTATGATCCTAAATAACGGTGCTAGCACTTTCTTGTGGAACAATACGCCAATAACTTTCCAACATTGAAAGCTAAAGAAATGATATTTTGAATAAACAGTGGAACCGCTGGAACATTTTTGTGTAACCGAATGTTGTCATATTTTGCCTGATAATAGCTAGTAACCTACCTAAATTATTTAAAAGGCCCCATGCATTGCTGTTTGCAATTGTTTCATTTAATATGTAAAACATAAATTCCTGCTTATTGCTGTAAAGCAAAATTGTTGAATACGTAGCCTATGTTACTGAATCCGGGGGTACGAAGGGCATGCCAGTCTTAACCTCAACAAGGGGTGAGAGTGGCATGATATTCTTGTCCCACAGCATGGGGCAAGAGTGGCCTTTTGGGTACCTCCATCCCAAGCCAGATTTTGATGAAGATCTCGTATTCAGTAGCAATTTAAGCAATTTTATGGATGCACCGATGATCTACCTACACTACAAAACAAGTTTTATCTTGATATGTTTAATTTTAATTTGTTTATTCCACATTTTATTACTTTATGCCATACTTGCTCCCACCTCCCCTAGAGCCCAAATTTTCTAAAGCCAGGAAAATGCACTGTTAGGCTGTGAATTATTCAAAGTTTAACTTGAAAATGCTTAGGCCTACCAAGTGGAACTTCTTTTCAACTGATTTAATTTGGTTGATAATATCAACCAATTGCTGCAGCTAGGCTAGGCTATTTACAAAATACACCTTTTAATATTTCTCCAAGAAAATCGCTCAGTGTGGACATAAAATATAAGCTGGCAGACGGTCATGTCACCAAAGATGATTGATTTCAAACATTACACTACGGTCTTTTAGCTCCAAAATGATAGGCTACCTTTACTTTGAAAAACTGCAGAATTGTTTATTGTTTCTATGTCTAATTTTCCATTTTTTCCTATGTCCATTTCCTGTGGTCGTGGAATTGACCAGAACTAGCTTATAGAATCGCCATGAACACAGCTTATTATCGGCGTTAAGAAAAGAAATGAACTTCGTCCGTGCTAGGTCGACCCACGGCCCGTTTTAGCAGCAAGCACTGACGGGTGGGACCCGATGGGTCTGGTCTTGCGGGGCGCGAGCAAAGAGCCAGGAAGCGCGCGGGGTCGAACATCAGTCTAGACTTGTGGCTAAATCCGCCACTCTTGCTACACGGACTAGACTAGGTTAAAATTTGTGACCCATAAGTTGGTTATTCGCGGTAAGAAATTATAGGCTAGCCTATTAGGCATAAATATTTACTGGAAAAGCAGTGAGATTTTTAGTGAATAGATCCTTTTTATATAGGACCCTACACATTATCATGGCCCTTAACATAGGCCTATAGCGTCTTTAGAGTAGGCCTAACTCGTAAAAGCGTTGTAAAAACTCGATTATTTGGTTTCGGCATTAAAACAGCAGGCATAGGCCTATAGGCCTAAATGATATTAATTTTTTTACACTTTTTGCTTCTGGGTGTCAAGCACTATTTCCTAATTGCTTGTGCCTCAGCATAGAGTCAGCAGTTATAGGTAGGCCTAATGGCGTTTCTTCCAATTATTGTTATCGAGACAAATTATAATTTGCAAGCTGAAAAGCAGGAGGCATATATATATATATATATATATATATATATATATATATATATATATATATATTTGGGCTTAGACCTACCCTTGGACAACTTGCCACCAGCTTATCCTGTAGGCCTATTTGCGTAACGTGTCCTATTTGTCCAAATCATTTCAACCACGGTCTTACTTTCAACAAACAATCGTGAGAACAAACGAAACTCATAAGTAGGAATGTTTGTCCCAGATCTGATGGATCGGCCTAGGCCCTATAACCTGGGACTAAGAATAGTCAATGATATAACTTGCCCATATCGATCAGGGCCTTGACTTTACAAACTGCTCGATCGTCACTGTGTTTACAAAAATCTGTCAAGAAGAAAAATGAGCCTTTCACGTAGGCTCTATTGCTCCCTAGGCAGATCTTCAGAGCTAATTGTCTCCAATCACATCAGCAATCACGCACTGGGTAAGAAATTCAATTTCTATCACTAGTAGGCTAGGCCTACTCAGTTTAAAACTCGGATCAGTAGCCTATTAGGCATATCCATAGCTTTTTTGTAGCGATCGTAGGCCTATCGTATTTCCCCTCGGTCCAATGAGGATAAATAAATCGCCTCTTATCCTAACTAATCAGCGTGACAGTCCCGAGAAAATATAACGTCTTCAAAACAGAGAAGGGATGAATTTGGCACCTCGGTTAAGATATCGTAGGTTAAGCCTACTTCATGTAAGCTTATAGGCCTATTAGTGGCGCAGCCAGGAAAAATAAAGTTTCTATTTCGGGAGGTGGGTTTCCAATAGACATGGTCACAAAACGCATTGGATAAGAGAGGCAACAGGAAGCCAATGTAGACTATCAGTCATGTAGGTATAATTCCGTATAAATGTAAGAGTAACGAGGGAGACGAGAATTAAATGATCTTCGCTGCCCAGTTCGTAACCGAATGAAGGGAGGATAGCCTAAACATGCCTTGGGAAGTCCAGCAAATAATGAATTGGAGTATATGTGAGTAAGGATCGAAGGAATGTCCGCTGTATTATAGGCCTATAATAGGTAGGCCATTGAAACAGTTCTGGCGCTACTGGCGAGCTTTTCCTTGAAGCTGCGCCTTACAAATTCAATTTAAATTCAATGTTTACTTAATATGCACTGAGGATACCCGGTATAGGCCTACCGTCTTGGATATTATAGTTCTTTTGTGACTTTTGTCCGCTTGCACGCGTAATGATAGCGAAAGCGGATCCAGATCTAAGTAATTTTTTGATTTGATGCTGTTGTGGAAGGGTAATATTTTGTTGAACGAATTTTGTTTCGCTCCTTTATGCTGCTTAGCTTCATTTCGCATGAGGCGGCATCTAAATATCTTAGTTTTGTTTTTCTTGTTGTTGGCCTAATTATAGCCTAGGTGATACAGAGTGCGTTAACTAGGCCTAAGGGCCTACGTCGATAAGGCCTGCATGAATTGACCTAGACGCTGTACGAAGAAAGCATAGGTACACCGGACATTACATAAATGAGGTTAGATTTTCCTAGTGTGCCTATTGTAGCGTCTGACAGGGGCGGATCCAGGGGGGGCCAATCCGGCCATGGCCCCCCCATTTCAAATCCCCATGGGACGTGGCCCCCATCCATGGTGGCCCCCAAAAAATTTTCAGGGTGTCAGTCATGCACAGAAGAATTAATGTATAAATGTAATTAAAATCTATAATAAAAATAATGTATAAATGTAATTAAAATCTATAATAAAAATAATGTATAAATGTAATTAAAATCTAATCTAAGTCTCTCACGCAATTGCATTGTCTTAATATAAAGCAACGAAATGAAACAATCTTTCAACAGTATCCAACTATGATTTATGGCATGCAATGTATGTTATTCGTGTATATATTCGTAGTAAATTGTAAAAACATTAACACCAATAAACACAATTATAACTAAGTACAACTAACTATTAATTACAAATCAAGTTAACACTAACAACAGTGTTTGGGATGTAATTTATTTTTGCAGATGCCGAAAAATTTCATGGCGAAAAATGTTAAGTTTTGAGTTTAGTCTATATGTGCAAGAAAATGCTGTGAATGACAACACATGTTTACTCCTTGTTTTTATTTATATCTTACTATATTTCATTTAGTAGTGGGAAGAATTTTATTTATTGTAGTCTTAAATTAAAAGTCATAAGTTTTTTAGAAGGAGAATTGAACACCCTTTTGAAGATTTCGGACCGTTCACTAAAAATTCATAAGTTTTTTGGGAAGCCAAATAGAACACCTTTTTTAAAATTTCGCACGGAAGAATAAAAAGTCACTCTTTTTAGACCAAAAATTAAACACCTTTTTTAAGATTTCGCACGGAAGACTACAAAAAGTCATCAGTTTTTTGGGGTGCCAAATTGAACACTTTTTGAAAATTTCGCACGGAAGACTAAAAAAGTCATCACTCTTTTTAGACGAAAAATAAAACACCTTTTTTAAGATTTCGCACGGATGACTACAAAGAGTCATCAGTTTTTGGGGATGCAAAATTGAACACCTTTTTTTTGAAAATTTCGTAGACGAAAAATAAAACACCTTTTTTAAGATTTCGCACGGATGACTACAAAGAGTCATCAGTTTTTGGGGATGCAAAATTGAACACCTTTTTTTGAAAATTTCGCACGGAAGACTAATAAGTCATCACTCTTTTTAGACGAAAAATTAGACACCTTTTTAAGATTTCTCACGGATGACTGCAAAAAGTCATCAGTTTTTTGGGATGCGAAATTGAACACCTTTTTTTGAAAAATTCAAACCGAAGAATAAAAAGTTATCACTCTTTTTAGACGAAAAATTAAACACCTTTTTTAAGATTTCGCACGGATGACTACAATTCATCAATTTTTTGGGATGCTAAATTGAACACCTTTTTTTGAAAATTTCGCACGGAAGACTAAAAGTCATCACTCTTTTTAGACGAAAAATTAAACACCTTTTTTAAGATTTCGCACGGATGACCAAAAAATGTCATCGTTTTTAGGGAAGGAAAATTTAACACCCTTTCTGAAGATTTCCGGCGGATTACTTAAAAAAGCACATCTAGTTTTCGGGAAAGAAATTTTTAGACACTCCCGAAAAAATCCTGGCTGCGGCCTTCATATGTTTTATGCACTATTATACAGCATGAGTCAAGGAGCTTAATAATATGTGAAATGAATGGGAATGTTGTTACACCTTGCAACGTTAAAAATCACAGTTTAATCAAAGGAAGATGGACACAAAATCCGTAAACTCAGAGAAAATATATATTTTTGAAAATGTTCGCGTACCCCTTACCGGCGCCTGGCGTACCCCCAGGTGTACGCGTACCACAGTTTGAGAACACCTGGCTTATGTAATATAAGTATACTCAAGTCTGAAGTTATTTCACTATAATAACCCAGCAACAGCAGAACTGAGCTGCTGAACTTAATACATGCAAATATTATTAATATTGTAATTACACACACATCCTGTGTGTGTGTCTGTTAGGGTGTCCCAGAAAATATTTTTGTTGAAATCTTCTATGCAGTCCCCCTAAAAAGTTTCCATATGGTCCCGGTATAACACCTGAAAATTTTTATGACACTGCAAAAATATTTAGGGGTCCCTCAAGACACCCAAATGTTTCCCTTATTGGCATAATCTGCGCCTAATGTGTCCAACTTCTAAATGCCTTTAGATCCCAACGCTTGATCCTATTATAACAAATTTAATACCATTTGAAAGCTCTTAAATGGTAGAATTTACTGATATCTAACATTACTGGATTCAATGGATATTTTGGGCATAGTCTTACGCTCAAAATATGCAAAAAAATCGAGAAATTCAAGATTTTTTGACTTTCACAGTATCCGTGTACGGTACTCACAACTAATCATTGGGGGTAGTCAGTACAAACTGTTGATACCGTAATAAGTCATGGTTTTAGCTCCTCCATACCTTCATCTGCTTCATGGTATGAAATTCTGAGAAACTGAGGGGTTTAACCCCTATTTTTTTCCTACGACAAGTAGCCACACAGTAAAGTCTTAATTGCACCCCAGCTACACATAAATCAGCGTCTGACCCGTTATTTTTTCACTAGGCCTATTCTCATTAAGGTGGAGTGAAATTTTTTTTTCTTGAATTTCAAAATGCCTGGGTGCGGGAAAGTTGCATTATGATCTAAGAAGTTCATGTGAAAAATATTTTAAATTTATTCCTTTTTTAAGAGGTGCCCCAACGGCATCATAAATTTGCCATAATTTGTAAAAAAAATCGAAATTTTTTATTTTCTTAGTAAAGTTTGTGAACCACTTAACCACATTGCAAAGCAAGTTTTCAAATGATAATAATGCTTTTAAAGAGAATTCTTGTCCAAAATCATTTTATTGTCACATTTAAGTGATTCCAGACTTGCCATAAAATCTACATTTAGGCCTACATAAGCCTATTTTGTCAAAATTTGTCTAATACTTAAATAATAAAAATAGGCCCTATCTTGCTATTTGGGCACTCTAAAATGCTTAATATGTGTAAAAGTATTCATACATTGTCAAGTGCTTTGGTCTATGATTTCAATTAAATGGGTTGTGATTGAGATAAAATTAAAAATTCAAATAAAATGTCTAATAAAATCTAATGAACTTGTCGATAGCATGTTATATTGTTATGTAAAGCATGGTACCATCCAGAAATGTTATGTAAAGCATGGTACCAGCGTAAAAACGCTCAGCAACAAGCATGGCGTCTGCTGTCTGGAAGTGTTGGCATTAACTCTCTTTAAAACACTACGTGTTTAGTGTTTACCTTAATTTTATGGCGACAAGTTGTAGTAGAAATGAATGACATTAAGGCTAAAAGTCTTAGACCGAAAACAAGACAGTTGACAAGATGTCCCGTGTTTGGAGGTTCTTCCAATATGCCGGTAAATATGCTACCAACGTACAACACCGTGATGAAAGCATATTTATTTAAACGAAACGAACTAAAAGTTACTCCGATTTCAAAGGAACCAATGTTTGCAGAAGTAGCAATCCCGATCGCACTGCAAATAGCAGGTTTGTGGTTGAAGTCTTCAATACCAATAATATCTTATCAAAGGGTAGTAGAGAAGCTAAAACTCTATCATGACAAGTACAGAAACTTGCTCAAACCATACAAATCTCGGAAATACGACCAGAAATACATATCTAAACTTGAAGAATTTGCGAAGCAATCTGAAACTCAATTATTCGATATTGCAGCTTGTAAATGTATGGAAATAAATAATTGCACTTGTGCAAAGGATAGAAAAGTTCCAATGGCAGAACGAAAATTTCTCATTGATCAAAGGAAAACAAGAGCAATGATGATTGGTGGTATTGATGTGAATATGACTAACTCTGTTAAAAGAAGAAAAGCAAGGAAACGCAAAGAAATAGAGAGGGCTACAACAGCCAAGTGTCTTAAACTTTCCGTCACTCACTCACAGCCGGGTAGTTTCAGTTATTTTGACTCAGATATGCCAAATCACAAGAAATCAGATATGAAATTAAGTTCTTCAACAGGTAGTTTCACTGATATGTCAACAGTATTACACAACAAAGAATCAGACGATGAACTGATTACAATTAACTCAAGAAAATGTAAAAGTGCACAAATGCGCTCGGATTTACCTACTTTGGCTCGTGAATGCGACAGACATGGAATTTCTGATCGCTGTGCTGCTTCTCTTGCTACCGCAGTTTTACAGGATGTTGGTGTTGTGCACGACACAGACTTATCTATGGTGATCGATCGCAGCAAAGTTCGAAGAGAAAGATCAAAAGTTCGAAAACGTCTACAGTGCAATTCCGTAAAGCAACTATCTGGATTGTACTTCGATGGACGTAAAGATAGGACCAGAGTGCAAATGAAAAATGGCAAGAAATCGTATCTTAAAATAATTTCTCAAGAGCACATAACACTGGTACTTGAACCGAATTCACAATATCTGGGTCATGTCACTCCTGAGAGTGGATCAGCCAAAAATATTCACACAAGTATCAACAAGTTTCTGTTAGATAACGAAACAGCAACTAAAGATTTAGTTGCTATTGGTTGCGACGGAACCAATGTCAATACTGGTGTAACTGGAGGGATAATACGTCTTTTGGAAATACAACTTGGTAGACCTTTGCATTGGTTTATTTGCATGTTGCATGCCAACGAATTGCCTCTGCGACATCTAATTCAAAGGCTGGATGGCGGAACACAGGGCCCAACACTATTTTCAGGAAACATAGGCAAGGCTCTTGGAAACTGTGAATCATTACCTCTGGTACATTACAACGCAATTGAGTTCGAGAATTGCCCAGATATGGAAGGTATTGAATTAAGTACCGATCAGCAATATTTGTACAATATATGTAAAGCTGTATCATACGGAATTTGTTCACCAGATCTTGCCTTTCAAAAGCCAGGTCCTGTTTGCCACTCAAGGTGGTTGACAACAGCAAATAGAATTTTGAGATTGTATATAGCAACCGAATGTCCAAGTGAGAATCTTACAACGCTAGCCACGTTTATCATGAAAGTTTATGCACCAGTTTGGTTTCATATCAAGACGAAGTCAGCATGCACTGAAGGCTCTAAGCACTTGTGGAGGATGATAAAATATTCCAGATATCTGCCACAAAATTTACGAGACATTGTGGATGAAGTTATTCAAAGAAATGGATATTTCGGGCATGCAGAAAATATATTGCTTGCAATGTTGACCGACGAAAGATCTCATATCCGTGAATTAGCATACAGAAGAATACTTGCAGCAAGAGTTGAAAATGAATTATCAACAAAAATCAGACAATTTCGAGTACCCTTACTCAACTTTAACTCTGAGGATTATACTGACCTAGTCGAATGGCAAACGATCGATCGATATGAGCCACCTCTCATGAAGCATATTCCGGACAAGGATATTGCAAATTATGTAAAATCAAACAGTGTTGCAGAGGCACATAAAATTGCTCTGTTTCCATGCCACACCCAAGCGACAGAGCGATGCATACGTCTTGTTACAGAAGCTTCGGCAAAAGTCAGTGGTCAGACTGCAAGAGATGGATTTATTCGGGCAGGAATAGCATCAAGACAAATTATGAAAACGTTTAACACTAAATCAGAGTTTCACCTCTATTAGAATAAACTGACAGAAACTTCTTAATGTAGGCCTGAATGAAGGCGAATTTTGGAATATGGAATATGGTAGTTAATTGGAATATGGAATATGGTAGTTAATTCTATCATCATTAAACAGCATTGCAACAATTGGTTATTATCTTAGGTTACCTATGGCCAAAAGTACATTTTCACGAAAAATTGCAAATTTTGTCAAAAATTTTCGATTTTCTTTATAGTTGGGGCACCTCTTAACAAAGGAATTAGTTCAACATATTTTGCAAAACAACTAACCATATCAAAATGCAACTTTTGCACACCCAGGCATTTTTAATTTATGACATAAAATTTTTCACCATTGTATTCACTCCACCTTAATTCTCATACTGATCTGCTAATTCTACATCACTGCACACACCTCAAAATTGTTCTTCAGTTCTGCATTCTACATTTTTATATGTTTGCAAGATTGTCATGATTGCAGTTAGAAAACATGTGCCTATGTTTTCGACAACTTGTACGAGAAATTGTCTCTGATCTTCGTTCTTCCTTATTGTTGTCTTGTTGAACTGAAATTCTGTATCAGAGCTGCACGGTCAGTTGCACAGACTAAGTTAAGAACAAAATCACACGTGATCTTATACGATTGGCAATCTCGCCACTCTTTTACTGAAATATCGAGAAAAATATAATCGAACCCAGTATAGTTCGTGAAAAACTTGTAGGAAGAGATAAGCCCCGTTAATGCCATATGGATGAGACAATCACTGAAACAACTGAGAGAATTGCTATCCTTATATCTTCTTAGGTAGCCTACCAAGAATGATGTTGCATCATTTGCAGACTAGTCGTCTAGTGTAGCATCGTCAGAATTATGCAGCTTTGCATTAGTTCAATGAGAGCAGTGACTCTACATGAGAACAACGACTGACTGTACAGTAGAGGTTAACCACAAATCTGAAAATCGCTGAATGCCCAGTAATTCACGGTCATCAACAGTGTATACGCTATTCATTTCCATCTTATACTATGAATTATTATGAAGCAATTAGATCTTCACTTAGCAGGCCTTTATTGCCTTACTCATCCAGCTCGCTTTGTGATGGGCACCAGGCTTGCGAACTGCTACCGAATTGCTCAATCCAACCATGAATACCAAGAGTTGGGAAAATTCTTGATAGTCATATTTCGAGTATGGCCACGCTGAAGCTGTTCAGTTATGAATTCCTATGATTTGTTAGATGCAGACTGTAGTAGCATTGGTCGAGGGTTTGGTTGACGGTGAACCAGATTGGAGCATTCATCTTTAAATGGCTTGAACAGCTTAATTACAGACCATTGATGGACAAACTTTACCAATGACAGATAGAATGTACCAGGCAACAGGACTTAAAAGATTTCTGTGATGTCAACAAGATGTCACAACTGATGGATGATGGAAGGGTGCAAGCTCTACTTAATATGCAGTTATTCAAGGCCGTTGTGTCCAAGTATATGCCAATAACAAAATAATGCAAAGCACTGCCACGACATCAAAAGGTCCAAAGCTGCTACCGTTGATTCCTGTCCTGATCCAGAAGTCTACTTTGCACACCAAAATTGTAGTAGGCCTACTTCCACCAACTAGAGGAGAAATCAGGACTGGCAATCTGCTAACTTTATGCATGACCAATCTAGTGATGATTGTCATGTAGAAGCAGCAGCCTGCAATCCCAGTGCACGACAGATTTACTTCATTGGTTTGCTCGAGAGCTTAGCTTAGCTGTCGTCCTTATGCTTGAAAAACCTCATTCACAAGCACAATAAGGTTGCATTTTTGTGGATTTTAGTATTTCAGAGCAATATAATGGTATTAAGCAATATGTAAGCACGCTAGTGGGATCAAAGTGTGGACCTCCGAAATTTTCTAACTCGGAGACGTCGTACGTAATTTTTGACAAATTACACAAATTATATGAGCTTTGAGGGAGCTCTAAATATTTTCAAAATTTCATAAAATTTTGCAGGTGTTATAATAGGACCATAAGGAAACTTTTTGGAGGGACTGCATTTAAATTTTCAAGAAAATATTTTTTCCTGTGCAATCATGGGACACCCTAGTGTGTCTGTATATATAAATATAATATATATAATTATATTTCATCAGTACTGAACAAATTGAGTAATTTTGCTAAAATGGCATCTCACAAGGGCATGTTGCAATGAGGAAACTTAAAAAAAAACTATTTTTAAAGTAAAATCTATATTTATTGAGACCTTATGGCACTCTTATAAGCACTGAAAAGTACAGCTATTTTGTTAAGATAACAGCTTAAAATGCTGCCATTGCAATGTGAAAATTCAAAAAGTTTCTGGCGGGGAGGGGCATATCCCCTCCCCACACCCCTCCCCTTCCACTCTCGGCCCTGCGCGCCTCATTATTGTTTTCAGACGGTCAATTTTTATCTACCCCTTCGGAAACCTCAATCCCCCCAGAGGTGGAGGTTAAATTAAACTCTGGTTTCGGCCAAAAACGACTAAAAAAGTTCATCAGATTTTTCAGCGAAAGATCAACGAAAAATTTTCCGACCCCATCCCAAATTTTTTTTGGCCCACCCCTTCGAAACGTTCTGGATCCGCCACTGGCGTCTGACCTGATGATCGAGGACTACGAAATGAACAACCATCTCAGGCTTTGACCCACTGATTTGACATACCGGTAGCAAAGGTGTCACAGAGAAATTTCGAAATTTATGTTAAGCCTAAATTTGAAGTCTACGCGAATGGCTCTGGGGTGCCTTTTCCGTTTGGCTTAGGCTACTGACCATAGGCAAAGGCTTGTTCTGCAGTCTGTTTTGGTCTTTAGCCTACCTGCTAAAAGAGCCTTCCTGAACTAAAATCCTCCAAATAGTCTGCTTCTGTGTCTTGACTTAAATCTACAAGCAATTGGCCGTACAATCTTCGTCCTCGTCCCCACAGTTTTGAACTACCAATTAAGGACGAAAGAAATTTCATTTCTCGAGTACTTTACAGATACTCGACCATTGCCTCTTTTTCTGACTTCCACCCAGTTGATTAAATTGCTATGTTTTTCTTAGACATTTTTTTAAAATGTTGTAACTGGCTGAAGTGTGTCAGCGACAATCTCAATCAAACGAATATATATAATTATATTGGATTATTTAGTGTTAAGCTACCTGCTGTTTAGCCGACCTGCGTGTCGTGCGAAGTGGGCCGTAGGCTATTTCGTATAACATGTATCTGTTATCATTCTGCGCAGTGGCGGATTTAGGTTTTACTGCATGGGGGGGGCGAAGAGAATTTCAAGAGGGCGCCTGTACTTAGGCCTCGAAAGTTTATATGTAAAACCATGCATGTTAAATTCGTCAACTTCAAAGGCCATTTTTTAAGAGATCTGCAGGTCGGTGGCCGCAAAGTATAGTAAAGTTTATAGTTTTGTATGTCACTCAACTCAAAATCCCTAGGCTGGTTTTAAACAATTTTTTTTATCATTGCTGAGAAATTTGCATTTTAAAGCGAAAAGTGTTGTGCCGCCTATCCTTTGCTGTGATTTGCCTCTAGGAATCCTGGGATTTGCTCCAAAGAATCCTGGGATATCCCTGAGTGAGCGATAATCCAAACTTTCATAGGCAATTAGCTATTCCTATACACTAGCTGGGGTACCCGGCGCTGCCCGGGAAATTTAGATTTTTGGTCCCCAAACCCAGCTCCACCCGCCCCTGTGGGGTGACTTCGCCGTTCATTTGGGGGGTTATAAATGGAAATTTATGCCACTGCTTTTATGTACAATGTTCCAGGTCCGTAGCTGCAAAACTGTGAGCGTGCATTCTGGACAAAGTCGCATAGGGCCTACCCACATCTTTTCTTATAGAGGTAGATATCAATGCAATGGGCTATTATAGTAATAACTAATAAATAAAAATAAGTAATGGCCGCCATAGAAATAAATAAAAATAAATAATTCTGTAATGAGTGTTAAATTCATGGTAACGGCCCGCTATTCCGAGGGTCCACTATTCCGAAGGTCCGCTATTCCGAATATCCGCTATATTTTGTTCGTTATCCTTGGTGGTTATGGTTACAGTGGGTTAGGGTTAGGATTGGGGTAAGGTGAGATAGGGTTAGGTGAGTTAGGATTAACTTCAGGATTAGGGTTAAGGGTTTGGGAGGGTTAGGGTTATGGTTATTTATGGGGTGGGTTAGGTTTGGGGTTATGGTTAGGGTTGGGGGTTAGGGTTGGGTTTTGGGTTATGGTTGGGGTGGGTTAGGGTTGGGTTTAGGGTTATGGTTAGGGTTGGTTAGGGTTATGGTTAGGGTTGGGGTGAGTTAGGGTTAGAGTCATAGTTAGGGTTCGGAATAGTGGACCTTCGGAATAGTGGACCCTCGGAATAGTGGACCCAAACCTAAATTCATGGTGTGATTGCGTAAAGTCTCTGGTAAAAGTATGAGAATTTAGTTTCCATGAAGGGCATTTTAGCCTGTTTTAGGTTTAAGTAATAAGTACGGGCCGGGCCCGAGGGGGCGCCATTTTTTACCCAACAGGGGCATGGGGGCGACCAGACCCCCCGGGCCTGGACTAAATCCGCCACTGATTCTGCGGTTTGTCAGATTGAATTTTATTAAACGAATATAGATAGGCCTAATTCTATAGGCGTTCTTTGGTTATTAGGCTATTGGACTTGGTCACTAGGGTACCTTGGAAAAGATTGATTAATAATTACTCTTTTTTCTGGATGATCCTAATAACCCTTGGAACATTGTACATAAAAGCAGAGTGGCATAAATTTCCATTCATAACCCCCCCAAATGAACGGCGAAGTCGCCCCACAGGGGCGGGGGGAGCTGGATTTGGGGACCAAAAATCTAAATTTTCCGGGCAGCGCCGGGTACCCCAGCTAGTGTATAGGAATAGCTAATTGCCTATGGATTAATTATCGCTCACTCAGGGATATCCCAGGATTCTTTGGAGCAAATCCCAGGATTCCTAGAGGCAAATCACAGCAAAGGATAGGCGGCACAGCACTTTTGCTAGATAATAACCCTTCAAGATATTTATTTTAGAGTAAGATATGGCGGAAAGTGAAATTGAAAGTGACAGCAGCGGAGACTATGTGGATGCATCCGATAATCCAATATGGTACTCAGGTACGTAGCCTAAGATTTGCTTTTCAGCTATATATAGGCAGACCTAGTTTCCAAGAGATAAATCAGGTTCAGCGGTGTACGAGACTTTTTGTCAGATGGTCCAGTATTATGCTCGAAGTTTGAGGGCGTTATTCCTGCGGGATATCAACGAGCGCCGATGATGCAACGCCCCTAGCGACTACAGGAATAATAATTTCATTTATTGAACAATCCGATTGACAGACCGCAACCGGTTACAGTCAGTAATAGAAAGCTCTGCTTACAGTGTAGGGGGAAGGTTGCCAAAGATGGACCACGTAAGGATGACCGTCCGTTTACGCCACATAATTATTATGAGAAAATAATTATGCAACATGGTCTTTGCATAGATAAGGTATTGATACACAAGTGAATACAATAAAATTTTCATCTAAATATTTTGAA
>OX457043.1:11103706-11119486 GCA_949752735.1 Lumbricus terrestris | reverse complement strand
CAGCGGGTCGAGTCTACCAGAATTGTAGCCTAAGCACATAACACACGTGGCTTAAGTTTACAAAGTTTTGAAGTTGTCCGAGGTTTCCAGCCAAATTTTCTTAATACACCAACAATCCAACGTTTTAACCACCTAGAACATTAATACTCTGCAACAACTTGGCTATTATACCACTAGAAGATTGACCTGACCTACAGTGTATAACTGTATATGCATGTTATAGATGTCAATACGGCTTAAGAAGGAGAGAGAGGAGTGACCTGACCTATTTTGAAATGTCAAAATGGTTTATTTCTGTGCAGGACTATTCTTCAGGTTATAAACTATTTGTGAATTAACAACATTATATCTTGATTGTGGAGTTTTAAATTAAAATTAGTGGAAAAATTATGTATGACAACCATTTTACATTGAATTTCACAGAATATTCGTGTGTTTTAAGTACAAAATGTCAACTCACCAAAATAAACCCAGATCTTGCCCAAAAAAACCCAGAAACCCAGACGAAGACCAAAAAAACCAGATCTAGTGGAAAAAACCCAGCTGTGGCATCACTGGCGACGGAGGTCCGTGGGTTCAGATTGAGCTGCTAGAAATTTCATAGCCTATAGGGCCAACAAGGGGGCGGTGCGGTGGCTGATTGGTAACACGCTGGCACGAAGAACAGAAGGAACCGGGATCTAATCCCGGTGGCCCCTTAAGGTTGACTCAGCCGCCACTCGCCAGATGGGAGTGTGAAAATGAGTAGCAGTGTCACTGCGCAGGTAACCTTGGGTTCGGCGGAAAGACCTGGCCACCTACCGCCGATGTATGGCAATTGCCACCTAAGGGCTGATGGCTTAACACCGGGGATCAGCACCGGGCCCAACGCTCGCAAGCGAGTATGGGCAAAACCTTAACCTTATAGGGCCAACCGCAAACCCTGTCACGCATGAGAACCTTAATGTGTTTGGAAGATTAATCTGACGAGAGATATATCTTTCCAATTCTAAGGCTGGTGATGATGGGAAGGGGATCAGATGCAGGGTGCAGTGACCTAAATTATTCTGAAGTCTCTGGCATACACTATGGATAACCTGTTATGTCAGCCTGGTTGTCCGCTTGATTCTGTTCATCTGACTGCCTGACTCCTGTTAGATACCTTCGTCTATAGATTCGTTTATCTGTCAGTCTTCCAACCACCTGCCTCACGCTGCCTCAAATGCATGTACGGTTGTTGGCATATGGGTGGTGTCTGTGTATAGAACTTCAGGGGTCGCAGAATGTGTCAGTATTTGACCCCAAGCAGGAACACATCATTCCATACATGCATCTGAGAACAAAGCGTATCATTATGTATCTTGAAACAGCCGTCATAATTATACAGGCTTTAGTTCAGACTGCAGACTGCAGTCTGAAACTCAATAAATGGAAAAGTAGATCAACGTGGATTTTTTAGTTACAACTCTTGGGGGCCCTTTGAACCTCGGGGGCCCGTGGATTTTGTCCACCTTCGTTATATGGTTGTTACGCCACTGCCAGTTATGCAATTGAAACAATCACAAGGACGCAAATCACAAATCTTAACTACTAACAGAACAGACGGCCTGCACTACAATGGCGCTAATGGCAGCCTAGGCCTATTTAACGTCTATCCTGCGCTTCTGGAAAAAACGAAGTAAAAAGAAACGTTGTCCGTCCATCAGATCACAGTAACAATCAAGACAGTAGGCCTAGACCTATAGGCCTCTGTGTTTAATCTATATGACTCTGGGGGAAGTTCCACAGGTATTGATTTTTTGCAGAAAAAATCGCGATGTGCTGCTACATGGAAATATGTATCATTCTACTCAGAAAAGTAAACGTATTGCATGCGTAGCCCCCCCTCCAGAAAACCCGACTTTCGTAGGCTAAATACTGACATGGTTGTGAAATTTGTGTGAAAGAGAAAGAAAGACTAAAAATATGGTCATGAGTTATTTTAGCAGCAAAAAATAGTGGTAGATCTATATTTCTTACAGATTGTGACCAAAATACTAAAAACAGGTCAGACATTTGAGAGGTGAAAGTATCATCGGTGGCTCAGCCGTCGACCCAAATGGTAGGTCTAGACCAACACGAACTTTTTTTGTCGGCCCCCAGATACCAGAAACTCACCACCACAGGGCAGGGGATTAGGTTAAAAGTTTGGAGACGAATAGATATATAGCTAGAGGGGAAGTAAAATCTTGGCCCCACTGATGAAATCTCCCTACGCCTATAATTATGACGTTGGAAGTTTGACAGAAGAAGCCTCTACACATGCACTATAGGCTTGAGCCTACTTTACACCTTGGGAAGCTCTTTACAAGACCCAAGTATTTAGAATTTCTCTGGCTTCACTTTATTCTGGTTGTCTAGTAACCTAACTGACTTCCGGAGATGCTCTTCTGTTTTTACAGATGAAATGTATGGGATAACAAAGGACTTGATACAAAAGAAAAAGGAGTTCCTTACAGACAGATTGCAGGATACGAAGTACGGAATCCTAGATAAGCTGATTGCAAATGGCGGCCTAACTTACCAAGAAACGATTGCAATTGACAAATGTTCGACAAATCCTTGCGACAAGACCAGGAAACTCATAGACGTAGTCCTGGAGAAAAATGCTTTAACACAGTTCATTAAAGCTCTCGTGGACACTGACCAAAAGCACCTCGTTAACTACCTGAGAGGAAACGGAGGTAGGGTGATTAAATTTAATATCTAGGCGGCTAGGCCTACGTACTCTATATTCACGTGAATTGAGAGTCTCTTGAAATAACGCGCTAAGTACCGTATGCGTCTAGCAACCATAATTAAAACGATCACTTAAACTGAAAGTCTCGGCTGAGAACTCAGTTGGTTTCCATAGGCCTACGCCTATATGACATCTAATTGCTATTCAATTCTACAGAGATCGTGAATGTCCCTCGTGAAAATCTCTTGCAGATGGACTCACCGTCTGTATGTTTCGCTGTGACAGATAAACAGATACGTTCGTCTACATAAGACCGTCTACGCCCTATAATAATTTTACTGGCTTATTGCCTTCCGCTGGTTTGCAGTAATTTCACCACAGTCTTCCACTGGTTCACAAGTGGCACGGCGACTATAGTCTACATGCACATACCTCAAAGGTGATTTCTGGGATTCCTTCCAAGAATTTCAGGTACCGGTATCGATACGCTGCGCAACCCATGATCGACTGAAAATGGGCCGAACTGAGATGGCCCTTCGGTAAAGGGTTATAACCTGCCGTTTTCGACTTCTGACATAGTCTCACCTTCTCTTCGATTTAGAGTATTTAAACATCGCTTATCGCGTAAGCGGATCTTAGCTTATGCTGTTTGCCCATGGGTTTGGTCTCTAAATGACTAATTTATTTCTCAAGAAACAGAATAGAATTAGACTAATAGCCTATATTCTTTTTTAATAAGTCAATTGCAAACCGCATTCCGGCTGACACAAAATTAAGTTGAAAGAAATAGGCTAGTTTGATTCTTGCATCAGAAATGTGCAACTTGTCAAAAGAGTCAAGATAATTTACAATTTTTCTTGATTGGCTTGTTTTAGGCTATTTAGGCACCCTTGATATTGTGTGATACTGATACAGATCACTTGTAATTTAGCTGTTATAAATCATCACAGCATAACTTAAAAGATTTCTGGTGAGACATATCAGCCGAGTGTAGAGCTACATGTATAGCCTATTATAGATCTATCGCGAGCGCGACGGTACAGCCCATGACTGCATGTTTTATGAGAACTATATAAGGAGGCATATCAATCTCATGTAAGGTATAACTTAGGTTCTCCATACAGCCGCAAAAAGGGATATTCCACGACTTGGCATCTCTGTTCTAACGTTCTAGTGTCTGAGGGTCGAGATTATCCTCTAGACTAGTTTAGCGTCGCTGTAGCACTTCCAATGCCTCACGATATTTTTTCTTACGCCTTCCAATTTTTTTTTACTTGTACGCCACTGCTTAACAAGAACGTGCGTACTTTGTCGTCTTTTACACAGTGGGGCGCGGTGGTGGAGTGGGTATGTTCGTTGCTTTGCAGCCGGAGTGCTGCAGGCTCCCTAGAGTAGCCTATAGCCCTGAATGCAGGCCCTAGCGCAAGGTTTATGAGTATCTATGATTCGCTCAATTTATCACCCTACCGGTCTCGACTTTGGTATACTTGTGAAATATATGTTTCATTAACCCTAGTTTGATAGTAGGTATTAGCCTAATGTTTCCACACAGTTGAGTGATCACGCATCTGCCTTGGTTCCACTGCTTTCGGCGATAATTCCCTCTTCCGTCTTCAGGATCTGTGGGAAGTTTAGAGGCCCTGACAAGTGACAAGTTGCTAATAGGCCTAAGTATACAGGCCTACGTGGTGAGAGCAACAGCAGTTCACCCCTCTCCCTCTCCGATTCCACTCTCCATTGAGCATCTAGAGTTCTAGACTTTAGATCAGCCAATACCATAGGCTACGCGTGGACATTTCTTCTCTTTATCAGTTTATCAGAGTCAATCAGTTTAGTAATGCTATGCTACAGTGGCGCAACCATGGGAGGTTGGAAACGACCTCCTGTGGAATTCAATTCTCACTCTGCTATTTATAAGGCCCATAATGCATTACAAATGATTATGAAGCACTGACAATTACTGAATTGTGCACTCGTAGCCTATGTAAATAATTATTGTGATATTGTTCTTAACAGTGTTCAACGCGGAGTTCGGTGATGATTGGCCTCTCGGGAAAGATCGTATTAAACAATTGGATATTAATCGAGAATATTTGATCCTCAAAATAGACGCGCGAGATTCTGGTCTCATCTACATATTACGGTCAGCAAATGTCATAAGCGAAAGACAATACAGCTTCATTTTCCATGAAAAGGATCCTTGTGAAGTGAATAGTGTACTTTTGGACGTTATAAGACGGCAGAGTTTAAAACAGTACAACGGCACTATCGTCTGTCTAAATGGATCCAAGCAGTATCATATTGCCGATATTCTAAAAAAACCAGGAGGTAGGTTGAGAAACATTACATTCGCATCATACATTGCCTGTAATTCAGATCCATACGAGGAGATCCATACGAGGAGATCAATAGCCACGAGTGACGAGTTTAATTTGGATGAGAAATTTCCGAAAACCTGCAAGTGTTCAATAAGCAGTAGTAGCGCAAGCAGACTTATGACTGATTTTCTGAACGTCTGACTGATGAACAACAGCAAATCACTTCATAATAGAATAAATTCGATAGGAAAATAAATTAACTATCAGTGATTTACAAAGAGTTAAGATAATTCACAATTGAATTCCTGTTAGCATTTTAAGGAATCCATAATAGGTCCTGCTACGGTCCCATGGAACTTGGGTCATCTGCCCTGAGATCAATCGAGTAGTGTTCTATGACCAAGATTGTTGACTAGATTGACTTGGCAAGTACCCTATAATGCGATCGCTTTCCACGACTTCTGCCGACTTCGACGCTATGGTCTCTGCTAACGACTGCTGATCCGACGGTCCGTTCTTTCTAATGTGGTCACATGCTCGCAGAGTAGGCCTAGCAATGATGGCAAAAACGACGAAGATGATGATAGCGACGACGGTGATAATTGGAGAATTAACATTGTTGATTTCGTTGAGGTGTTTGACCTTATATTTTCAGTCATACCAAAAATTCGATTTTCTCAAAAAGGAGATCAACAGGTTGTGGATGAAATTGAAGTTGCACTTTCCGACCGGGTAGCAGACTTGCTTAGAAATCTTCCGCTTGAAGAGGCAAACAGAGAACTCGAAATGGCTGGTGAGCGGCTGAAGATCATTGCAGCACAGAAAGGCAAAAGCATCTACCTCTATGTATACTGTGCAACACTTCAGGAACTGATAGAACTGCACAATCTTCTGGTCACTGGAGCCGTGAAGACAATTGTGGAAACGTTGTTTAATAAGTTGGTTTCACGTGAAGATCCGATTGTCGTATCCTACACGTACTCTGAAGAAGAATTCTACAAATGCAGATCGTACTTTGAAGGTCAGTTGTGTCTATTAAAATTGCTTTTAAGCTGAAGACGATAAAGGGTTTAGCTACCTGGCGAGTTGCATGGGTTTGACAGCACGTCCCATTCATGCACATCTGTCAGCATTCAGATGGTAGCTTATTCATGAAATTTTGACTTCGGAACAATAGGCCTACGGTTCTTACACGCGCGCCTTAAAAGCCATTACGCCTGTTCAAACGGGCAGCGGTAAAGGATCTAACTCAAATTAAAAATCAAGTAATTTATTTGGTGACCAAGAGCAGTAGCACTCAATGAAATTGAATGTAAGGTTAGGTCATGCATGAGAACCTGAAGGGTTTTTACGGTCTCCCTAGGTGGGCCATCTTGAAGTAACAGTACAGTCTCATGAGCCAATTATGCCAATAGGCCCATACTTAGGTAGTCCAAAGTACACATATTAAAAAAACAAAAAGAATAGATCTTAACGCAATCTTAGCTAATGACTCAACAACGCGCATTGTAGGTTAACAGTCAATCATAGGCTGGGTTTGGTTTCCGTTCTTGGAGGGGCTAACTTATGAGTCTGCGCCTTCTTGGGGTGGGGGTGGGGCAAGCCTGGGAAAGATACCGTTTACACGGCAAAATCATAATCTGGGTCTTCTTGGGGGGCTTAGCCCTCCTAGCCCCTGATAAACTCCGCCAATGCAGTCAATTTAAACTGCAATGACAAAACTCGACCTATTCATTGAAACTGAGCAGGATCGACGCCATACGGGTTGCTAATAGGGCCTAGGCATAGGAGGCAGAAACCGTGTTCATTTAAATTTGCATTTACTGGGCCTACTGCTGCGATGTGAGCACGAAGGCTCGCATGGCAGACAACTAAAAAGTAAAAACCAACTTTTCAAAACAGTGCTACAAAAGCGCTGCATGCAAATGTCCACACAGACTGAAAAATTGATATTGTCATTTGTCAATGGAATTCTTGCTATGGATTAGCTGTCATTACGAATGGGTTCATTCGGCATTCAGTTTTTAGCTGCATCTTTTATGTCCTGAATGAAACACGATTCTTGATCTAGAGTGGCCATCCACGTCAAGATCTGGAAGAACAAAAGTGCTGTGGAAGGCGATAGCATTAAAACGTTGAATGGTAACAGACAGGCGCTGAAACAAGAAGCTTAATTGTTTCTCTTGCGTCACCTCAAATTTGGCTCAGGACTCAGGAGACGACCCAGGTCGGCGAGAAATGCCTGTCTCTTGGCGTTAATTGGTCCCATTATTATTAATTTATTATTATTATTATTATTATTGTTATTATTATTATTATTATTATCAAACACTGCCCCACGCCTCCGGAATGAACTTCCTCCTGAACTCTGCTCTTTTTCAATCCCTCTTCCATCCTTTCCGGTCACCCATCCTCCTCCTAGGGTTCCCTATCCTTCACTCATCGGGTTTCCATTCAAAACTAGTCTCACCTTTTTAGGCACTCTTACCCGACTCACCTGACCTTTCGTCTTCCAACTCTCGACTTAAACGCCATCCACCTTAACAACTGCTACTCTGACACCTCTGCTTCTTCGGTTACCGGACTACGACCAACTTCGGACTACTCTTTTGGACGACTCTTCTGACATGACACAGCGCTCGTGAATAAGCCGGTGCCCTGGGCTTGGCTTTCAACTGGCACTCTGGAAATTTGGAGATTACGATTACGATTTGGGCCCTATTCCGGGTGGCATTTCGGCTTCGCTGCCTTACGCCACTGGTAAGGACGTGGACCACATAGCCGGCTACGCAGGAAATTCTGATATACAGTGTTATAGATGCACGACTCTGCCGAGGTGTCGACGGCTAAAATTGCTCTGCAGCTAAAGTGACTATTTACTCCGTCGGATACAAAAGCTGCAAGTTCGTGCAGTTAAAATAATTATTATTTATGAAAACACTTTGGCATAGCTTATTTTGGAAGGAGATGGTGTAATCCTTGCCGTGTTCAAAAACCTTACCTGCAAACCTCTTCAAAACCCTGTTCAATTTATTCACCATCCAATTATTCACTAAAATTTGGCCTATTCTTCTATCTCACTCTTTCCCCATTATTGCTACCGTTTCCAAGTCGTCTAACTCTATAGCCTAGTCTAAACAACCACTACACTGAACATTGACGCTTGAATTATCTCCTACCTACAAATCTTCAGTTGTTTGCAAATTGACGGAACTGACTTTAAGCTAACATCATCATACTGGAAAATGAAATTTTATGGGCCACCGAGGGTTTAAAGCTTGTTATAGAAATTGTTTGGCTGTTTGCACAGAAATGGAATCAACCCCTCCGGAAATCCAAGTGGCGAAAGTAGGTACGTATGAACTTTGGCCTGTGATAGTTGGTTTAATTAACATGACCTTGCAATGCTGCATATTCTTCTTTGCCGTGCGATGAATTTTGAAATTGGTTTATGCACTACAAAGCAAAACAAAAAATTTAAATTGACGGTAAACAAAACGAGGAAAAGCGTTTTGAGCATAGATTTTGGCTCTGAAGGACTATGGTCTCAACTTGAAACTGAGGGTCAAAGCTGCGTTCGTTTGCAATCTTCAGGTGAATGACAAACTAAGTCGTGTTGGCCTCTTATATCGGAAGGTGTGAGAAATCCTGATAGAGAAGCAGGCAAGTCATTGACCTACAATGATTGTGTGGTGGTGTTTTATTGTAGGCCTACACTAGCTGGGGTACCCGGTGTTGCCCGGGAATTTTAAGATTCGCCGCGTTCCCGGCCACTCCCATTACCTCTATCCTCCCTCCCTCCCTACCCCTCCCTCCGTCCGTCCCTCCCCTCCCTCCCACTCTCTCCTCACCCCTCCCTCCCTTCTTACCCCTCCCCTCCTCCTCCCTCTTCCACGCCCTCACTCCACCCCAGTATACCCATCCACGCTCCGACCTCCACCGGGTCGCCACCCGTGAAATTTGGTTTTTCGGGACACATTTTCTTCCCGCGAAATTTTTTTTCTCCCCCAACAATACCCTGCCCCCACCCGGACCTGCGAGCCGAGGTGTGTGCTGGGCGGAGGCGAGGTAGCCCGTGTAAAAATCTGTCTAGCTGTTACGTTTCAGGTGAATAAGTGTGAAAATATGCAACGGCTGAAAAAGTAGCAAAAATGAGGGGTTTACCCCTCCATCCCTGGCCCCATGGTGGCAGAGATTCGCGAACCCCCTATAACCTGGCCCGGATCGACCCCGACCCCTGCGAAGGATTGGAATCGATTGCTTCAAAACGGTGGCCGTGTTCATCTAACACACAAACAAGCACACAGACTTACTGAAATATATATATATATATATATATATATATATATATATATATATTAGTGTGGTCCACAAAAATTATTTTTCAAATTTTCTTGACGGTACCCGCTCATTCTGTTACCTTGCCTTATTAGTGAATAAGTGTAAAATTTCAGCCTGATTGATTAATATTTAGTGGTCGCGCAATGCTCCTGACTTTTCACCATTCGTGACAATGTCGAAAATAAGCAAATGACAGTATTAAAATCATATGGAGAAGGACTTTTATACAATTTAGATTTTTAAAATGAACTGATCATTGTAGACTGCATAAGAGATTGAGTGGCACGTAGATGCACTGAATGCTGATATAAAGTTATTAATTTAGTCATAAAATAATTTTTTTAAATGATAGCAATGGCAGCCATAATTTATATGCTGAACATAGGGCTTTCGATTGCTGGAGTCTCAGCAGAATGCCTAACGCATACTTCATCGCGTCAAGAAACTGAGCTCTGTGCTCAGATACAACCTGCATTAGATATTTCTCCCCTTCATTTTTAGTGATGGATGATTTGTTTTCTTGAATGAGTTTAACAACCCCTCTCGGCATTGACGTTTACAACCCTGACACTCTTTGTGCACTGTTTTGCCTTCTGACAATCCTGATTTTGTTTTCATTGTTGAGTATCAATCTCATTTAGGAATTCACATGGCGGTTCTACTACCTGTAGGAAGTTCAAAGGTTTCACCGTCCCAAGATCTTTCCACCTGTAAATACATGGCTCACCTGCAACTTGAATGTGTGTTTAAGGCGCTCGTTTCGTTCTTGAATTTGCGATGCTTTGACCATCTTTTGCTGGACATGTTGCATGGTTGATGGCTGTGTCTAAAAAGGCCAAGGCTACCGACTCCTCACACACATGATTATTACAAATCCTTAGAAAGAGCTTTGGTGGTTGCTGCAGAAATGACACAATTTGTTTTTGAACGCTTTGTACCTGAAGATAGACTTCAGAATTCGAAGGTCGCTGGATGGTGTTGTTATCGGGTTTGGACAAGACATCATGCTTCTGTGCATACCAGACTAGGAAACAGGTTGATATATCTAAATGACATTTTTCTGGTCTGGAAGAAGGAATTGTTCTTTGAACATCAAGACTCTGATGGAATACAATATCTTTGCCATCCATCGGAAGTTCGAACCTGCCGTGGAGCAGAGAACATGAAGAAAAAATACTCTATATAGCCACAATCTTTCAACAGAATCACAACAGTTTGTCTTGTTTTTCACCTGCGCCATGACTTAACCTTTGCACTCCGAGTAATTAATTCACTTCACACATGCATCTTTGATACCAGTAGCCATAGGCGTATACGTGGTCCAGAAGTTGAGGTGTGGGACGAATGAGCGGCCGACGGACGATCGCGGAGAGACGGCTGAGTCATCGACGACATTTTCATCGACCATAATTATTTTTGACGCCCTTTTTTAGTCGTTTTGTCGAAATCTAATGAAAATATACTATTTTCCCAACCAAAATGGCTGATGACCTTTTTCTACCCTACTTGTATTTTAACATATTTATTAGCATGTGTTTGGGGTGAGGGGGGAACGGTCCCCCACCGAAAACATTTGTGCACCGTCTACCATAAGTCTCCGCCCATGCCAGTAGCATACTGGCAATGTATCAAATAGCTGCTTTGCAGTATTACCAGGAGGGATATTCCCATCCATCGAAAGCATTGCTATCAGCTTAGCAACAGGTACATCCGTAAATTTATCCCTTCCCTCTTATTATTTGAAAAATGACCCAAAGGCCATGTATACCCTTGTTTTAAAAAGGTATTTGATTAAAAGAATAGTAACATCAGCTTCTCTCTACAGATCGAAGTAAGCAATGCGTGTATGACAACCTTTATCACTAAATCACAAACGAATGTTGACATAATGTACAGTTGGGGTGCTGTAATATATCTCACCTTGTCGCGCGACCTCTAAACTTTGAGCAATTTGAATAAAATTTGGTAGGAATCATTAACACATGATGCATAACAGAATAAAAGGGTACCGTCACGAATTTTTCAAACTTTATTTTTTCCCCATAGCTTTGTGGACCACACTAATATATATATATATATATATATATATATATATATATATATATATATATATATATATATATATATATATATATGGGTGTTTTTAAGGTACATGCAAAATTTTCAAATAAAAGACTTTTTAACGACCAAATGAAATTATCGTGCAAAATCATGTGTAAACTGAATATCTGAAGTTATATCTCGATAGCTGAACATTGAGGACTTGCTCAAGAGGATTGAAGTTAGGAACTCGGTTGCATTGCAAGCATTACAATCTACTATTTCAATACATGCGAGTTGCATGCTATTGAACCCTTCTCAGTGACTAGTTCCCAACAAATAAACATTCATGATCATGTCGTTGCTGATAAGATTTTTTTGCCACTGGTCATGTGTTGCAAATGGCGGGAAGTGGTGCTTTTAATTCTTGTATCATATGGCAGGCGCAATGCAAAATGTATTACAAACATTTGAGATTTAGTTGATAGGCAGTACTGATATCACTTCGGCTATGCGAAGCTGTCTTCACAAAGGAGAGGTTCTTATGCAAGGCAGTGACGTAGCCAAGGGGGGTTCGGGGGTTAAAACCCCCCATTGGCTGAGGAAATGTTTTGAAATGTTTTTTATCCACTTAAATAAGAAAAGCAAAACAATTGTTTATAGTAACAATTGTTTTTCTTACTTTATTCTCCTTGTTACTTTATTCCCTTGTTATTTACTGTAACCCTGTTAGTTTGGTGTCAGAAAGGGCATCCGGCCAGGCCATGAAAACCCAACCCCCAACCCCCATCAGAAATTCTTGGCTACGCCACTGATGCAAGGTACTGCTCAATTTACGCATACACCAAGGAATCAGAGTCTGGGTTGCAACCTAAAAGAGAGAGTACCAATTGTACTTTTCTATTTGGGAGAGGTGATCTTGCAGTCCTGGCAGCAGAGATTCTTCTAAGCCACAGTTTCCCCTTACTCTTCACTTGAATGACAAGATCATGCCAGATGTTACAGAGATAATGGTATATTTCAAAAGGATGTTACCAAACTATTGGCCATCGTCTTACTCCAATCAGTGACAGCTACTGTCATGCCAGATTCTTGTTGTTTGAGATCTGAAGCTGGTGATTGGAAGACAAAATCCTGGCCATGTGTTTTGACACAGTGGGGAGTAAAACGAGTTGCAAGGACGGCATATGGATGAATCTGGAAGCGAAATTAGGAAAGGACCTCTTGAACCTTGCCATCGATACCATACCTCTGAAATTGTTCTGAAAAAGTGTTTCACTGCATGATTCTGCATGGACCCCAGTATTAGAAGTCTATAGTCAAGGGCTATTAGAGCTAATAGTCGTTTTCTAAAGATGAATTCCACCATCTAGAATATAGTTAAGGTAACCAGGTGCATTTCACCGATGCATTGGATGTCAAATGCGATTTACATGATCGAGTTGTGACTTTTCAGTTATCAATTTTTCATTCAGCAACCTCAGAGCACAGAGAGGGTAGTCTCGACCATCCTACTCTGAAAAGGTATGGAACCATTTACTTGAAGTGTCACTCTCTGTGACAGCAACTTAGTCTCACGTGAAGTGCTATTTCATCTGTATGTACCTGACACAATGAAACCCAAAAGGGGAATCCATACTTGAGTCATCATATCTGACCCAACCTAAGAGTGACGAATGATCTGGCAGAGTGACTTTTATCCAGTCCTTCAATAAAGTCCTGGTCAGAAATAAGGGGGAGAAACAATTTGTTCTGCAATGGTCAAGTAAAGCCAGATTTTTCAAATGTCCTAAGAGGAATAAACTATGACAACTTACAGTACTTCTTTGGATTTTGCCTTATATCTGATGTTTATGTGTTTAAATTTGCTTGGATCTGTGAAAATTACATTGTGTCACAATGTCGCCTAAGTGGCTATTCTTCCAGTGGTTTGAGCAAGTCCTAACTCTCTTCCGATTTTCATCTAATTTGGCAGATAACTATATTTCTGAAGGTGGAACACAAAAATATATTGGTCGTTATTAACATCGACATTTTAATTTTTAGACACACCCTAATATATATATATATATATATATAATATATAATATATATATATACCTATAAAATCGAAAATCTCTTATCGTATCCTTGAATAAAACTTCATATCCACGCGACCGATTTTTCCCAATATTTACAAAAATACTTTTTAGCACCCAATAACAAACCATAAGGGGTTCGCGATTCAAAACTCTTACCTATTCCAGAGTTTGAAACTTTTAATTTTCCATCCGAAACGCTGTATTTAACACGCCATTTGCCTACAGCACATCGATATTAATAGACCATCATTTTCGTTGAACGAACGATGATATATTGATGATTCAAACCAATACATTAATGACGTCATGGCCGATAATTTTCCTATAGCGCGTTACGCCGTTAAGTATTTAAGACGCAATAATTTTCGCCGACAATAGATTTTTAACCTCATTTTTCGCCGAGGGCACGCGGTTTTGCAAAAATTGCTCACTTTAGCGTAAACATGGACGGGTAGGGGCTGGCCGGGTTGGGCCAAAAACCTAGGGTAGGCTTACCCGGCACCGGATTGGGGCCGATAGAAGACGAAGCGAGGTGAAAAGGGCATCGTGGGAGCGGAGTCAGGTGTGGCTGGGAACTAAAAACCGAAATTTCCCGGGCAACGCCGGGTAATTCAGCAAGTATATATATATATACTAGCTGGGGTACCCGGCGTTGCCCGGGAAATTTAGGATTCGACCTGCTCCGGCCACAACCCCACTACACAACACCCCACGACACAACGGCTTCTACCGGTACGCCACCCGAGAAATTTGGGTTTGAGGAAAATTTCCACCCCCATTCCACCCCAACCCAGCCTTCCACCCCAACCCCTCCCACCTCCACCACCCCACTCCACTCCTAACCCCCTCCCAACCCCACCACCCCTCCTCCACCCCAACCCAACTCCCACCCCATTCCCCTACACCCCACTACTCACCCATCCACTCCCCACCCCATCGCTCCACCCCACCCTCACCCTTCCACCCCAACCCCACACCCCAACCCCCTCCCTCCACCCCACCCCTCACCACCTCCACCCTAACCCCCACCCCTCCACCCCACCCTCCACCCCCACCCCACCTACCTTACCATCCCCACAACACCCCACCGCACTCCGACCCCCACCGATACGCCACCCGTGAAATTTGGGTTTGGGGGACAAATTCTCCACCCCACCCCTTCCCACACCCGCTACCCCACCCAACCACACTACGACCTCCACCAGTACACCACCCGTGAAATTAGGGTTTTGGGGAAAATCCCCCTCACCCCATCTCCCTCACCCCACCCCCACCCCCACCCTCTTCCCACCTCACCCACCACACCGACCTGCACCAGTAGGCCACCCGTGAAATTAGGATTTTCGTGAAAGTTGCCATTTATATAATGACCATGTAAGCGTTTAAGAAGGTGTTTAACCGTCTTAATGTTTTCGCCCCCACTCTGGCCCCCTTGGTGGTAGAGATTCACCAACTACTGATCCGGGTGGTCCTGATGGCCGTCTATCTAGAAAAAAATTCATATGAATGGCAAAAAAAATTGAAAAAAATTGGGGGTTTTGCCCCCACCCTGGCCCCCATGGTGGTAGAGAAACGCCAACCCCTCGACTTTGTGTCTCGGGCCGAGCCCTACACAATAGTGAAGGTTTGGGGTGAAAAGCTCAAAAACTGTGGAAATGCATCCCGAACAAACAGACAGACAGGCAGACAGACAGACAGACAGACACACAGAATCTCCTCTTTATTTATATATATATATATATATACAAGATGTTGCTGGTTCATCCAAACTTGATAAATTCGATATAAGATTATATCAGGTTAGTGACTATCCATATAATATTATTACGTAAGCTTACGCACGGAGATGGATGGGTGCAGTGGCGGCGCCAGGGGAGGCTAGGGGACTAAGCTCCCTAAACGTAGCTCAGTTCCCCCCAAAAAGCGGAAAATGTCTATAATCGCCGACTTCGTAATAAGGAAATTAGAGTACTAGAGAATGACAAACGCAACGAAATCAACTATATATATGTATACGTGTATATCATAGCGGAGAGTGCTTATGCTAATAGAATACATCGATACATGTCAAACATGCCACCGAGCCGTGACGAGGCTAAAATGCGTTATAACATGTGCGGCCCGCTGGCCTGCTGAGGCTGGTGGTAGTTACAGTTTAACGTCACTGTGTGATAGCAAAGATTATTTGCGACACCCTCCTCCTTCATCCAAGCTTGGGGGTGGCACTGGCAGAGTGAACAAGTAACGGAGTTGCCTGCTGAGGGGCTACGCCGGTAGTCTTATAATGCAACTACATTGGGAA
>OX457043.1:10981206-11098706 GCA_949752735.1 Lumbricus terrestris | reverse complement strand
ATAACGTGCTGAGAGGTGAACATATGTATGTATGTATGTATGTTAGGGTGTCCCAAAAAACACTTTTTCTTGAAATTCTTAGGTCTCACCAGTCAAAAAGTTTCCTATGAAGATGATAATATTTGTGTAATTTTTTCGAATTTTTACAATAATTTTTTGAGCGCCCCCCAGGAGCTCCAAATTTGATATATAGCGTACAATGATATTCGTGTGCAAATATTTCAATATATCCTCATATATCATATATCGTCATTAACACCACATATATTTTAAATGCTTTTGCACAAAATATGATATGTCATACTATGTAATTGCTCAAAAAATGTTATGCTGTAGTTTTCTCAGACTGGTTTTGCAGTTAATTGACTGAAATTTGACAAAATTGATATATGCACAGACTTTCATATATTATTAGAATTCGGAATATTATTTAACCATTATTGACTACTATAATAATTCGAGCAGTTATTCAAGAAAAGTTTACTTTGAGATGGTATATTGGTACACAGTACCAAATGTGAGATAGTCACATGTTTGATCCAATCAGTAGTTCACTGCATCGGAAGAAGTGACTCAAGTGAGTCATGGTCGCAATTTGGGAGGTACTTTCGATGTTTTTCAACAGCTTGCAATTAGAACTGTCTATGACTTTCATTTGTTATGGCATTAAATGTCTGTATCAGGCACAGCCATTGACACATGCCAAGTTGTTCACGATTACAATGGCTTAATTGAACGATTTTCCAGATGGTCAAACAGCAGGACTCTCTAGAAAGCTGTCGTCAATGCCGGTAGTCTGGAAAAAGCTTTGAGAGATATATAGCTCTTGTAAAGTTGTGGAAGAAACTTGGCCAAGTGAGATCCAATTTCGTGGTCATGTGTAGTATGAGATATATACCATACATCCTATCCTGGCGCACTGTCCAGGATAGGATGTACACTATACATATTATCCTGGAGCACTGTTCGACCTCAGCTGATGCTCCATTTAATTTCATCATGTTAGTTAGACGATTACAAGCATGTGATTATCCTGCGTGGTCTCAGTATTACTGCACTTAAAGTAATGCAATGCCATTCTTGATACTTCAGTCCAGAGCACGCAACTCTTGAATTGTTTTCTGATCTCTTAACACCACACAAGGAAGCAACTCTCGTACTACACATGACCCCGAAATTGGATCTCACTTGGCCAAGTTTCTTCCACAACTTTACAAGAGCTATATAGTATATATCTCTCAAAGCTTTTTCCAGACTACCGGCATTGACGACAGCTTTCTAGAGAGTCCTGCTGTTTGACCATCTGGAAAATCGTTCAATTAAGCCATTGTAATCGTGAACAACTTGGCATGTGTCAATGGCTGTGCCTGATACAGACATTTAATGCCATAACAAATGAAAGTCATAGACAGTTCTAATTGCAAGCTGTTGAAAAACATCGAAAGTACTTCCCAAATTGCGACCATGACTCACTTGAGTCACTTCTTCCGATGCAGTGAACTACTGATTGGATCAAACATGTGACTATCTCGCATTTGGTACTGTGTACCAATATACCATCTCAAAGTAAACTTTTTTTGAATAACTGCTCGAATTATTATAGTAGTCAATAATGGTTAAATAATATTCCGAATTCTAATAATATATGAAAGTCTGTGCATATATCAATTTTGTCAAATTTCAGTCAATTAACTGCAAAACCAGTCTGAGAAAACTACAGCATAACATTTTTTGAGCAATTACATAGTATGACATATCATATTTTGTGCAAAAGCATTTAAAATATATGTGGTGTGAATGACGATATATGATATATGAGGATATATTGAAATATTTGCACACGAATATCATTGTACGCTATATATCAAATTTGGAGCTCCTGGGGGGCGCTCTAAAAATTATTGTAAAAATTCGAAAAAATTACACAAATATTATCATCTCCATAGGAAACTTTTTGACTGGTGAGACCTAAGAATTTCAAGAAAAAGTGTTTTTTGGGACACCCTAATGTATGTATGTATGTATGTATGTATGTATGTATGTATGTATGTATGTATGTATGTATGTATGTATGTATGTATGTATGTATGTATGTATGTATGTATGTATGTATGCATGTATGTATGTATGTATGTATGTATGCATGCATACATGCTTGTATGATTTTATGTATGTATGTATGTATGTATGTATGTATATATGTATGCATGTATGTTTTATGTATGTGGTATGAATGTATGTATGTATGTATGCATTTATGTATGTATGCATAATTATATGTATGTATATGAACATTTTTATAGCGCCTTACAATAACCTCACGAAGGCGCTTAACGCAGCTACCGGGCAGTTCTGAACAAGTGCGACTTAATTAACTTTGAGAATGTTTCATGAGAAACACGCAACGCAGCATCACGAATTGCCAGTGGAGGACTGTTCCAGAATGAAGGTCCAATACATGAGAAGGCGCGGCGTGTACGCATCATTGTACGAGAGCGTGGGACTATCAAGTTCCCACGAGTCGCAGAGCGCAGAGACCGACGACCTGGTTGGTTGGAGACGGGAATACAAAGTTCCCTAATGTATTCTGGCGCCAGGCCAACCACTGACGCTCGTCCCATAACGATATGTATGTATGTATGTATGTATGTATGTATGTATGTATGTATGTATGTATGTATGTATGTATATATGTATGTATGCATGTATGTTTTTATGTATGTATGTGGTATGAATGTACGTATGTATGCATGCATTTATGTATGTATGCATGTATGTTTTTATGTATGTATGTGGTATGAATGTATGTATGTATGCATTTATGTATGTATGCATATATGTGTGAATGTATATATGTATATATGTATGTATGCATGTATGTATGTATGTATGTATGTATGTATGTATGTATGTATGTATGTATGTATGTATGTATGTATGTATGTATGTATGTATGTATGTATGTATGTATGTAACTATGTATGTATGTATGTATGTATGTATGTATGTATGTATGTATGTATGTATGTGTGTATGTATGTGTGTATGTATGTATGTATGTATGTATTTATGTATGTATGTATGTATGTATTCATTCATTCCGAAAACTTATATAGCGCCTCTTCAAGAAGCCTACTCAGAGGCGCTCCCAGTCCAGCCACAGCTAAAAAGATAGGTCTTAAGCAACTTGTAGAAAGCAGGCAAATTATTCCGAGGTAGTAAGCGCAGTGCAAGCGGGAGCCCATTCCATGTGGACGGGCCAACAACCGAAAAGGCTCGGCGCTGTCTGGTAGCAGAGCGGGTTCGAGGGACCAACAGCTCCCCATTGGCCGAAGAGTGCAAAGTTCTACGGGAGGCTACAACAGAGACAGGGCGACAGAGATCAGATAAGTAGGAAGGAGCACTACCAATTAAGGACCGCCAAACAAGTGCTGCTATCCTGCACGAGATGCGCTGCGAGACTGGAAGCCAGTGCAGAACATCACGCATGTAGGCAGAAATTGGGGCAAATTTTGGGATATGACCAATAAGCCATGGGCGGAGACCTAGGGGAGGACAGGGGGGACGGTCCCACCCAATGAAAGTGTTGGGAGGACGGCCCATGCATTTGTCCCCCCCCAATGTTTGAGCGCCAAGACTTTTTTGGGCGGCGAAAATAGAAAATTTCATCGAGATTTTGGCCGCGGATGACTAAAAAAAAAAAAAAGGTCATCAACTTTTTTGGCGGCGAAAATAACTTTTTTCCCCGAGATTTCGCCGGTCGTCAGAAATTTTTATCAAAATCTCGCGTCTTTCCGTCCCCCCCCCCCAATTCTCGGCCAGGTCTCCGCCTATGAATAAGCCGAGCATCAGAGCGCATGACCCGGTCAAGACGCCCTATTAAGCTAGATGGGTGGCCAGCAAGAATTGAACAGCAATGATCAATTCTGCTAGTTACGATGGCGTGGACAAGGACCACAGCGGCATCATGAGATAGGGACCGCATGACAACACGCAACTGGCGGAGCTGGTAATAGCAGCTTCGCGTTACTAGGTTGACATGCTGTGAGAAACTGAGTTCTTGGTCAAGTGTCACTCCAAGATCGCGGACGGTATGAGAGAATGCAATATGAGGGAATGTCTGAGCCAAAAGATGCATGTCTGGATGCATATGTATGTATGTATGCATGTATGTAAGTATGTATGTATGTATGTATGTATGTATGTATGTATGTATGTATGTATGTATGTATGTATGTATGTATTGTATGTATGCATGTTTTTATGTATGTATGTAATCGCAGTCGTGCATTTATATAGCGCCACTTCAAGAGAATCTCATCAGAGGCGCTCCCGACCTGACACCAAACTACAGTCAAAAAGAATGGTTTTCAAATGCTTGCGGAAAGACTAAGAAGTTCATTACGGAGAGTATTAGGTAACTTATTGCAGACAGAAGGACCAACTATAGCAAAACTTTTATGCAGCACTGTATACGTTCGAGCCATAGGGACAATCAGGTTACCATTCTTAGCAGAGCCAAGAAATCTAAGGCCTGGAATGGATAGTACAGGCACACAAAGTTCCATAAGATAATTCGGAGCTTGGCCGGCTATAGACAATTACGCATGAGCATTAGGATACTAAACTATGTATGTAAATCATGTATGCATGCGTGTTTGTATATAATATTATGTACTCATTGTACTGTATGTGTGTGTATGTTTGTATGTATGTATGTATGTATGTATGTATGTATGTATGTATGTATGTATGTATGTATGTATGTATGGATGGATGGATGGATGGATGGATGGATGTATGATGTTCCACTAAAGGCCCTCAAACTGAACACTTTAGCGATACGAATATTTTTACACAAACTTTTAATGCAAATTAGTAGGCGAGCGTGACCTTTTTTAAGGCTCACATTTCACTTTAAATCTCTACAGGGTGCGCCAAAAAAAAAGACCCCCCTAGGTTTTTTGCCAATATTTTTACCAAAAGTAAGAATTTCCAAATGAAATTTAACAGGCTTATAGACAATTCATATCTACACATTATGACCAGATTTCATCAAAATATTTCAAACGGAACAAAAGTTACGTCACTTTTAGGGAGGCCACCCACCGTTTTTTGACGATTCAAAAACGTAACGCAACAAAAAGTAGGTTTTTGCCAATATTTTGGCCAAAAGTAAGAATTTCAAAATGAAATTTTTACAGGCTGATAGACAATTCATATTTACACATGATGACGGAAATTTCATCAAAATATTTAAAACAGATCAAAAGTTATATCACTTTTAGTGAGACCACCCTCGGTTTTTTGCATGATTCAAAAAGCGTCAAAAAAAATGGGTGTCCTCACTAAAAGTGATATAACTTTTGATCTGTTTTAAATATTTTGATGAAATTTCCGTCATCATGTGTAAATATGAATTGTCTATCAGCCTGTAAAAATTTCATTTTGAAATTCTTACTTTTGGCCAAAATATTGGCAAAAACCTACTTTTTGTTGCGTTACGTTTTTGAATCGTCAAAAAACGGTGGGTGGCCTCCCTAAAAGTGACGTAACTTTTGTTCCGTTTGAAATATTTTGATGAAATCTGGTCATAATGTGTAAATATGAATTGTCTATAAGCCTGTAAAATTTCATTTGGAAATTCTTACTTTTGGTAAAAATATTGGCAAAAAACCTAGGGGGGTCTTTTTTTTTGGCGCACCCTGTAGATGTGGACATTTTAAATATCAATGCGGTAGTTAACCATTTCACCGTCGCCAATAATTTTCGTACGTCGACGTTTCCATTGAGAACATTCCGCCCGACCATTATGCGCAAGCCGCGCAACCACCCTATGGGACCACGGGACGCGTTCCTCCCAACTTCTGAGAGACCTGGGACGGTCCCCCCAGTTCCGACGAGAGCCTTGGGACTCTCAACTTTTGACACAGACTGCTGATAATAGCCGTTTCAATTTAGATTGGGTTCCATGACACTTAATACCGCGACAGTTAGTACCGGACAGTTAATCCCTGCGACATTTAATCCCGCGACAGTTAATCTCGCGTTGGATTTAAATGTCACCTGGATTAACTGTCCCGGGATTAAATGACGCGGTATTAAATGTCACCGGAACTAAGTGTCCGGTATTTTCTGTCGCGGTATTATGTGACTCTTGGGTCTTGGCTTTCCTTCAGTAGACCTATTTTCGTGTCTGGTTTGAAATTTTTTGTCTTTTCAAATGCAAAATACCAGGTCATTTGCAGTCAAATGTACAAAAAATTATTATTTTTTGTATATAGGATTCATTTAGTTAGTTTTTGTTCGATTGCACTTTTTATTCTTACTGTTTTGTTACTGTGGTAACCAGGGCTGTACTTATAAATTTGAGGTGAGTACACGCTGACCGGGAGAAAAATCGACCTTTTTAGTCATCCGCCGAAAAATTGCCCCGTTTTCTCCGTCCGAAAAATGTGATGACCTTTTTTTAGTCATCCGTTCAAAATTTTCACCGTTTTTCCCGTCCGAAAAATGTGATGACCCTTTTTTTTAGTCTTACGCTCCGAATTACGTGAAAATACACCTGAATATCCTTTGCCTTTTCCGTGCGTATGCCCATTCGCTCTTTGTGATGTGAGTATACGCTGTATACCAGCGTACACCCTGGTTTTCTGCGGTGAGTATACGATGCCGTTTTTTCCCGGAGGTAAGTATGTATGTGCATGTATGTATGTGCACTTGTTATAGCGCCCCTTCAAGCACATACTCAGAGGCGCTCCCGACTGCAAAGCGGACACTGCATCGGAGTTTCACGCCGAAGCGCTGAGCAATTGCGAGTGAAGGACTTGCCCAAGGTCCCTACGCGGCGACTTGAGGTGGATTCGAACCTCGAACCTTCCGGCTTCAAGGCAACGACGCCACCACTACACCACCGCACCCCACAAGTATACGCCGTATACCCGCGTATACCCTTGATTGCAGCCCTGGTGGTAACGTAAGTTATGTCTGCACCGTGGGCGTAGACTTAGAGAGGACAGCGGGGGGACTGCTCCGTCCAAAGTTTGTGGTAGGGGACGGAGGTGCTCATACCCTCCCCAAATATTTAATAAATATTCATAGCGCGGACCAACCTTATTATGCATCACAATGACCCATAATTGTATTTATGAACTAAACACAAAAGTCTGGTTTGCAGCGGCTGCACAAATACACTCGAAGGCTACTACGAAAGCAGATCATCCAATCAATGATCAAGACGAGGCAGAGCTGTTGAGACTATTGCAAGGGATGACACGGACGGAAATCGTTCATCTATTCGAGCGGTTAGGTCTACAACAGGAAAAGTTAAAATTACATGATGCTTCAGTCAGCGAAATTGGTAGGTTTGATTCAGTGTTTAATCTAGCCCAGGTTTGGGGGTTCGCTCTGCGGCAAAGGGGGGCTTTTGGTATCGCGAGCTCGCACTTCTATCAGACAGCGCCGAGCCTTTTCTATTGTTGGTCCTGCTATCTGGAATGGCCTCCCATTGGCCTTGCGACTTATGCCTAGGCTAAATTCCCCTGCTTTTTATAAGTCGCTCAAAACCTACTTTTTTTTAGCTGTGGCTAGACTGGGAGCGCCTCCATGGGCGCCGACTCTGCGAGGCCCGTGAGTGCTCAGCACCACCAGAAATTGGCCATGCGAGGCCCGCCCTATGCTGGGCACCACCAGAAATCAGCCAACAAGATGTGCTTTTTATGATATTATTTCTCTGTTGGCGTTGCTTATCTATGAAAATCATTGCGTTTTTTACATATTTTCTTTTATCTCAGTTCCTTAATATTACTCCAGTTTTACACTTTTACTCCGTCCGGCAGTCTGAACTCCATACGAATACGAGGAAAATCTCGAAATCCTGCTCATTCGATCCGCTTCAGTCATTTTTTTTTATTACGGACGAAGGCGACGACTTGAATGACTGTTTCTTTTTATTGTAGGCCTACATGCTGGGTTATATAATGATCATCACTGTGCGAAAATCACCTTACAGCATCACAAAAGCTGGATACTGTTTTGTCTGCGTTAATTAACAAATCAGCCTTGACTAAATTGTCTGCGAAAACTATTTGAAAAGCTGTCTTCCACAATGTTAATATTGGCTCACTAAAATTAATAGTGGCTAATGTAGACAGACATTTTTGATTTCTTGTGCAAAATTTGAGTCTGTTGAGTGTTGACCTAATTATGGGAGAGTGCTCCAAGATGCCCATGCTAACGAAGATTGTGCTTTTCTTCTGTGTGGATTCCAAGAAAAGTAGCCTACATGCCAAGAGTTATAAAAAAAATTAAGAAATTGGGAAGAACATTTATTGAGATATTAAATCATATCTTTAAAAATGAAATAATGGGACAGTTTGATGAGATAACAGCTCAGAATGTCACTATTTCATGTTGTGCGGAAATTTATTGAAGTATTAAATCATATCTTTAAAAATGAAATAATGGGAAATTTTGATGAGATAACAGCTCAAAATGTCACTATTTCATGTTGTGCGGAAATTTTTTAGACAACGGAAAGGATGCTTTTCAAGTCTCAAACCACGACAATTTCGTTAATATGACAGCCTAAGATGCTGCCATCGCAGTGTGGCAAGAAAAAAATTCGAAAATGGTTGGGAGCGCATGCATCCCCTCCCCAGGCCCCTTCGGCCCTTCCCCGCTCGGCGATCGTCCTTTGACCGCGAGTTCGTGCCCTAAAACCATGAACAAGTCTCCGCCTATGAACATTGAACAGAGGTCATTTTACTCACTCTCCTATAAAAAAAAGCTACAAAAAATCCGCGCTCACGCGCCGATTTCTTTCACATTCGTTTGGGCACCCACACTCGTCGGGTTAACTCGGCGCCTATGAGCGCCTCTGAGTAGTTTCTTGAGGATGCGCTATGCAAATTCTAGAAATGAATGAATGAATATTATATATAGCAGTTTATGTAATACAATAATGTAAACAGCAACTAAAAACTACTGTCATTTTGCATAATGGCAGAGAGAGAGGGAGCCAGTGGAAGTTGTTCTGTCATGAACGCGGAGATGTGGGAGAATGGAGGTAGACGGACTATCAGTAGGCCTATAGCAGCAGCATTGATCGCAGACTGTAGAGGAGATAGACGAATTTTAGGAAGGCTATAACGAGGACGGAATTTCAGTAGTCGACCCGTAGTTAGACAGATGCATGAACAATTGGAGTAAAGGTGGAAGATGAAACAGATTTGCGAATAGCCGAGACTCATTGGCTGCAAGTGAGATAAATCAATCAATCAGAATGTATATAGCGCTCCTTCAAGGTACCTACTCAGAGGCGCTCCCGGCCGAGATCAAGCGAAAAAAACAGTCTTCAACAGCTTGTGAAATTGAGAACAGTTTGGGAGGTGTCGCATAGTCAAGGGAAGACCAAGATGAGCGAATAGGCTTGGAAATGTGGTCATCAAAGGTAAGATACCTATCTAGTGTGACACCTAGATTTTGGACACGACATGAAAAGATGAAACTTATCAGAAAGTAATGAATAGTTAAGTTTTTGAAGCTCCTGGGGAGTGCCTAACCAAGTCAGCTAAAACCTATGAGCCGATCTACTAAGACAGTCATTAACAAAATTAATTATTGCCATTTGAGTTTTCTGAATAATTAAATTTAATCAATGTTACTTGATTACTAGTAGGTGTTTGCTTTAGAAATGGCAGAAGGAGGTGAACAGGAAATGCCAAGCATTGGCCCTGGAACTGATCAGTCACCTCATGGAATTTCTTCTGTTCCAGGTTGAATGAATAATTTCGGAAAAGGAATTGATATTGTGTTCATTTGTTGTACATTTGTACATTTGTTTGAGATTTGTTATGTTTTTAATTCTTATCAGACCCTTGAAATAAAATATAGATACCATTCAGAAAAAGTGATTTTATGGCCAGAGGTGCTCTGCACGCAAGGGGTAGGCTACCAATATGTATAATCAACCAAGAGAAAAATTAATTAAATTATTTCAATGCGATTTTATCAATTCTACATTTTAATTGCATAATTGATGTTTCTTTTGGTTGTAAGTATTAGAGTATAAATAGGTATTCATGTAGCACGTCTTCATGGTGACTATTTCAGTAGAACACATATGTAATGTATTTATCTATCAAAACAGCTTTTGGGAGATTTAATTAACTATTGACTTTTTAGTCAACTAAATAATTGACATTTGACATAAGCTTATGTAACTGGATTACTAATAGATTTAACATAAAACCTATGAGGCGATCTAATAAGGCAGTCATTTACAAGATTAATTATTGCCATTTCAGTTTTCGGAATGATCATAATTAAATTTTATCAATGTTATTTGACTACTAGTAGGTGTTTGCTTTAGAAGTGACAGAAGGAGGTGAACAGGAAATGCCAAGCATTGGCCCTGGGACTGATCAGTCACCTCATGGAATTTCTTCTGTTCCAGGTTGAATGAATAAGTTCTGAAAAGGAATTGATATTGTGTTCATTATCTGTCGTACATCTGTTTAAGAGTTTTTAAGTTTGTAATGCTTATCTAACCTTTGAAATACAGACAATATTCAGAATAACTGATTTTTTCGTGAGGTGCTCTGCACGCAAAGGGCAGGCTACCAGTATGAATAATCAATCAAGAGAAAAAAATGAATTAAATTATCTCAATGAAATGTTATCAATTATAATATAAATTGCATAATATAATGTTTCTTTAGGTTGTAAGCATCAGAGTATAAGATAGGTCTTCATGTAGCACGTCTTCATGGTGACTATTGCAGTAGCACACACATATGGCATGCATGTTATCTATCAAAACAGCCATGGAGAGATTTAATAAACTAGCCATTACCTTTTTAGTTTTAATTGACATTTGATCTAAGCTTATGTAACTTGATTTCTAGTAGATTTTTGCTTTAGGAATGGCAGAAGGAGGTGAAGAGGAAATGCTAGGCATTGGCTCTGGGACTGCTAAGAGAATTTCTTCTTTTCCAGGTTGAGTAATTTCTGTACATTATATTCTGTTCATTATCCATTCTTTCCATTGTACCTTTTTGGGGATTGGTTTATATTTGTAATCATTACCGCACCTTTGAAAAACACATGCCATTTAGCAGAAGTGATTTTATGGTATGAGGAACTTTTAAAGCACTAGGCCTGATGAAGAAAAGAATCTCTCAATGCCAGTAGATGAAGCTGCTGCAGTCCGCAGTTGATAGCCAGCACTGGGAGTATCTTGGTTCAAACTGTCTGCTTGGTCTGTCCACCAATTCAGTGGCTTCATATTTTCCAATACAGCCCGAACTATTGAATGTTGACGCTTCTACTTTCTAGTTGACTAAATCCGGAACCACGATTGCAATTTCTTTATAACCAAAGTCATTAAATCATGGGCGGAGTTTGGTTTCCGTTCTTGGAGGGGCTAAAAAAAACTTGGGAAGAACTTGGGCTATGTTGGGGCTGAGACTCGGTCAAGAACGAGAGGCGCCGACATATATTTTATCCGTCGAAAAAGTTGATGACGTTTTTTTAGTCGTCGGGTTCAAATCTCGCCGAAAAGCAAAAAGTTCCCGGTTAAAAAAAAGGTGATGACGTTTTTTTGTCGTCGGTTTGAAATCTCGCCGAAAACCACAAAAATTTTCCCGTCGTTTAGTCGTTCTGAAGTTTCGCGTCCGTGAACAGAACCATTTCCCCCAACAAATTTATGAGTCTGCGCCTTCTTGCGGGTGGGGGCTAAACCCGGGAAAAGATACCATTACACGGTAAAAAAACCTGAATCTGGGCCTTCTTGGGGGCTTAGCTTCCCTAGCCTCTGATGAACTCCGCCCGTGCTGTGGACATTGTGCCATGAGCTACAACATGACCCAGAAAACTGATCTTAGTAAAACCAAAGTAACACTTGGAAGGTTTTAATGTTAACCCAGCTTGCTTAACTCTTTGTGACAAATCTCGTGAAGCAACCGAATGAGTGTCAAAACATTTAGTATGGGTCAAGACATCATCCACAAAATTATCAATGTGGTCTAAATCTGCTAGTAACAATCGCATCATTCTACTGTACGTTGCTCCGGAATTGACCATACACAAATAATAATAATAATAATAATAATAATAATAATAATAATAATAATAATAATAATAATAATATCTTTTCTTTAATTAAACGCCTGCAAGACGCAATGCGCTTTACATTTACAAGTTATGCAGTAATCTTAATTAAACTTAACTACTAACTGAACAGACAGCTTTGTAATTACACGGCGCTAATAGCAGCCTACAAAGCAAATCCGCCCAACGGGGGCTCGAACTCACTACCTCTCGCACTCTACGCCAGCGTGTTATCCATTGCGCTATCGGGCCCCCCAAATCACATGCCAAAAAGCATTCGAGTAAATCGGAATAACCCCTGGGGTGTCGCGAAAGGAGTTTTAGGTCGATCTGATTTACTCAAGGGATTCGCCATTATCCCAACAGTCTATTTTTGAGGGAAAAAATTGTAAAGCAATTTTGAAAATATGTAATCTGGCTTAGGTAAAGGTTCACTATAAAATTGAGTAATCAGGCTTAATTTTCGAGAGTCAATTAATTACTGGTCGAAAAGAATTATCCTTCTTTCGAACTAAAATCAACGGAGAAGAATAGGCCTATGGGGATTCGGATGCTTCGATTATCCCCATTGTTTTAATGTTACTAATCTCTTCTTTGACACTTTCACCCAAACTGTAAGGAATGGAATAACCTTATGGTTTACACCGTATGGTTTTATCACTTGTCAACTCAATCTTATGTTCCATCAGATTTGTGACCCTGGGGCTTTATCTCACTGTATTCCCTAACTACTTGTTCCAGTTTCAATCTTTGGACTTCACTCAAATCCGTTCATATGAACCTGATCAACTGTTTCTTCTTCATGAGTTAGCAAAATTTCATCCATCAGATTAATTACCGGTTTCATCAGAATCATCTGAATCAATAACAGTCACGAACCCTACTAGCTCTGTAGACTCTCGCTCTAGATACTGTTTCAACATATTGATATGAAAAATCTTGATCTTTCCATCCCGTATCCTGATTATACAATCAACCAAGTTTAGCTTTATTCCACCATGAAAGGTCCCTTCCATTGCATTAAAAACAACTTGTTACTGTCAGTAGGAAGTAAAATCAACACTTTATCTTCCGAGTTCAACATTCTCACTCTTGTCTTTTTGTCATAATGCATTTGTACTTCCCTTGAGCTTTGCCCAGGTATTCATGAACCATACTAGCCGTTGTCTCTAATCGATTCCTCAAAATCATGACATAATGGTAAGTGGTCTTAATCTCATCATCGATGTCTTCGCCAGTCCATAGCTCCTTCAAGATCTCCATAGGTCCTCTGACTGACCTACCATACAACAGTTCAAAGGTTGAGAATTATGGACATTCTTGGGGTACTTCACGATATGCAAACAATAGTGGCTCAATGTACCGGTCCCAAACGGTAGGTTTCTCAATACATTTTGGGTTGGTTGAGCCCTTCTTAATACGACATGCCCTTATTTTTTTTCTATACCCATATGGCAGTATACTTATAGACTTGCCATAGGCTTCAACGTTTAGCTTTTATGGTTATTGTAAAGACGAAATCTGTTTCTTTTAGATTAAAACTTTGACTATCTTATCCTGTTAGTCTGCGACTCTGCAAAACGCCTGTCTTAAATAAAATTTTCATGACTTTATCGCTCACAAACAGCTAGCAAAAAAGAGCCTGAAACGTGCTCTAGTCGATGCCAGCGGTGGCCTGACAAAATGTCGCACGACAAAATGTCGCCGACAAAATGTCGCAGAGACAATATGTCGCAGGACAAAATGTAGCAGGACAAATTGTCGCCGACAAAATGTCGCCGACATAATGTCGCGAGTAATTCTACTTCCTAATTGGAATAAATGGCTTCGATCTATCTGAAGTTTGAAGTAGGCCTATACCTGTGCGAGGAGGTAGCTAGCGGACGAGTATTAACTTGAAAGAGAAGACGGACCTGAGACAAAGCTTGTAGATAGTACTCCCTATAAGTGCGTGTACGTTCGATCTATCCGAAGTAACAACGCCGTCGAAGGATGGCACAATGCCTTCAACAACGTTGTGGGCTTTGCACATCCCACAGTGAACAAACTAGCTCGTAAACTTCAACAAGAGCAGCATTCTATGGTTCTCTTGCGTCGTCAACAGGACCTTGGGGTTCCACCCGGAAAAAAGAAGAGTGAACGAAGGACTTCGCACTATCGTCACCGATTACGGAAGCAGACAACCCATCCAATACTTGGCAGACATTGCAAGAATATGAATATCAATGTTGTATGAACAGTTATAATGCTTTATTAGTATTATTCGTAGACATTGACAGAGACACTGACAGATTCAATATTAGATTAATTCTAGCTGTAGATTAACATCATGTAGGCCTAGGCCTATTTATAGTGTGTTTGCACACTCTGTAGCTTTGTATTTAACAAAAGTCATGTAGTATTAATATCAATGTAGCTGTCTTATTAACTTCATGTAATGAGAGTTAGGTTGCACAATTTAATTTTTTTTTATTTTTGCGGACGTTTTTCATGGATATTTTTTGTTTGAATGTGTGTCTGTTGAAATTACTAATAACAAGTTCATTCGATTGGTTTTTCAAATGGTCGATTTGTGCAATAAAAACGTGTTTTACTAATTTATGATTGCACCATTTTGTCGGCGACATTTTGTCTTGCGACATATTGTCTCTGCGACATTTTGTCCGCGACATTTTGTCGGCGACATTTTGTCGTGCGACATTTTGTCATGGAACCATGCCAGCAGCTAAAAAATGCTTTGGTTTCTGGGGCTTTGCCCCACTCTCCGCTGTTGAGCTTGCGACGCTTCCCAAACTATAGGGGAGTCGGTATGGGCTTCGTACCTTCGGCACTCGCAATAATGATCGCCCTCAAGGAAAATGTTCTATTTCAGCCACTGGGAGGGGGAAGGGCTCCGGGCTTCAGCCCTCCCAAACCTGAAATCCTGGCGCCGGCACTGGTAAGACAGATGAACTACCAGGTAATGGAGAGGAGAAGACCACAGGAAGACCGCAGGAAGAGTAGGAGAAGGGAGTAAGGAGGCGGTGGGGAGAGGAGGTGAGTAGACGACAGGGCAGTGGATAGAAATGGAGGAGAGGGGGAGGAGGGTTAGAGACGAGACGGACGATGGATGGAAGGGTATTGGGATGTGGGAAGAGGCAGCGGTGAAGAGGGAAAGGGTGGAGAAGACGGGAGACAAGAGCAGGACATGGGAGCGGAAGCTATGGTGGGAGAGGAGAGGAAGTTAGGAAGGGGAGTGGGAGGTGAGGTGAGGAGGAGAGGAAGGGAAGGGAGCGGGAGATGATAGAAGGCAGGTGAATAGAGGAGGGCTGACTGCGAGAAAGATTACGCCTACAGTATACCCTTAGCGCAAACCAGTTCCTTACCTATTATTACTGTTTTAATTGGTGGAACTCAGGCCTGAGGAAAAAAATCTGGCAAAGCCGAGAAAAACGCTTGCAATTAGTAATAATTAAAAATAACAAAATAAATAATAATGGCAGTTGTAGTAGTAGTATCAGCAGTAGTATTAGCTGTAGTATTAACAGTTGTAGTACTTAACAATAGAAGCAGAAGCAGCAGATGTAGAAGTAATAGTAGATTATGTGAGCTGCATTTACATTTCCCCATTTGAGTGGCTTTCTCAGTGTCTCTTTCGTGATCTAAGGCCATGAATTTTGTATATGTTGTTTCAGTTGAAATAAACGAACATACGTTGAACAACGTAGCGATACCAGAAATAAGAAAAGTACTTGTTAATCTAATGAATACAGACTTTGGTCTTCTGGACAAGCTGTTGGCCTTGAAAACTTTATCAAGATCTGATATTACAGAAGTTGCAAAACTGAGCTCATCTCACGAAAAGAATACACGATTGTTGGAACTTGTATCTAAAAATGACAAACTTGCAGAATTTTTTAATGCGCTTAAAGACACCCATCAGGATCATTTAGTCAACTATGTGACTGCAAAAGGAGGTTGGTTCAGTAAATTTTAATTGTGATGTCTGCTTTATTTTTTAAAATATAGAGTAGTTCACTCTTTTCAGGCTGTAAGTTCAGTAAGGATGCTCTGATCATTTTAAGACTGTACAACAGTGTGATGTTTTTTCAAGTAATATCACTAAAATATAAGTTTATTCATATTACAGCCTAGATTCGTTTTATTGAAACTCTCGCTGAACTACTGCATTTAAGCTTAGTTACAAAGAAACAAAAATTAATGGTTAAAGAAAATTATAATATAATTATAATCCAAATGGTGCAAGTCAGATAGAGATGGGGTAGTCGAGTTTCTGAATAGTACTCGACCAGTACATTTACATTTACATAGTAGGGGAAGGTTGCTTAAGATGGACCACGTAAGGATGACCTCCGTTTTCGCCACATATTATGAGAAAATAACTATGCAACACGGTCGTTATATAGATTAGGTTTTGATGCACAAGTGGATACAATAACATTTTCGTTTTAATAATTTGGATGAGAAAAATATTAAAAATTAAAAATTGCAAAAAGTGGTCCATCTTAGGAGCATGGGCGCCAAAGATGGACCATGGAATAAATGTATAGTTAAAGGCGGACAAACAGTCTTAATTCATCAACCATTTATGCTAAAATGAACATACATCAAACAGTAGGGCCTACATATAATGCAATTTTTCAACAAATTGAAAAATATTAAATCGTCATTTTATTAATTTTTAAAACTCATAAATAAGACATGAAAGATATAAACAAATAATGTTGAAGTTTTTCTCACAGTTCAACAATATCCATATCGCTGTCTTTAATAAATTGCAAATGCTAACTGAATAGAATATTACAGCAGTTAATAGCATTAGGAATAATGAACGTCAATGATGATCGGACAGTTTTAATGCAACCAGTTTTTACATCTTCCACATTGGAACAACCTACGTCCTGCAATCTTCCAAGTATAGGTATATATCAAGCACTACACTTTCCCAGCAAACTCGATTCAAAAGAAACTTCTTTTGGCTTAATTTTGGTTAATTTCTTATTACCTGGCAGCTTTTTTATTGCTGTCAAGATTTGCTTCTTGTTTATTGGACTTAATGTTCCAATTAATTGTGTTTTGATTTTTAAGAATAGACTACGAATTTGGTTTTCTGTAGTAGTTCGACATTCCTGTGAAGAAACACAGTATAGGACCCAATTGAGATGCTCATGAGTTACTAATGTCTTTATGAATTGACATGTCTGAAGAAAAACCAAAACATCAGCTTTGCACAAAAGCAGGGCCTTCTATCCCCCATAAGCAAAGGGGCTCAATCCATATCCTTGCCCCCTTCTTGGGCCGACCTTCCCTCTCGGCAATATGTAATCTAGTCCAAAAATGAAGGTTTCTGGAGGAGATAAATAAGCGTCCAGCACTGCCACAGATCCAGATAAGCCACCGAAATGATAACAAGAGAGACACCATACAGTACTTCATTTCTCCCACATTATGGCATCCAAACAGTCCAGATTTAAATCCTGTCGTCTATAACATCTTCTTTATGTAAATAATCAAACAATAACTACTTAAAGTGTCTTTCAAAAAATATTAAGGGCTTTTCCATGTTTGAAGTACTTTGTTACAAAACGCAAACGAAAATTGCTGGTAAACTGAAATTTTGGTAGATGCACTTGAAAGATTCATATCTTTCTATCCGTTCAAATTTATGAAATGATATTTTGTAATCATATTCTTGGTTCAATTCTCTAAATATTCGGAAAAATCAAGAGTGATTGATAATCAGGCGTTGGAGATATATATGTTAACAGTTTGGCTTACTTTTTTGAACCACGGTGTATTTACTGTAATACTGTTGTGTTGGTGTCAGGAAGGGCATCCGGCCAGCAGGACTTTTTTAACGTGCAGTTCTACAAAAAATGTGCACTTATAAAAGAATTTGTGCAGCTGTAAAAGCAGTTATGTGCAGTGAAAATCATTAGGGAACGGTAATTGCAGCCAGTTCACTACGGACGAACGAAAGACCTGTGCAGTGAAAAATAAGCAGGAAGGCTTAAAAAACAATTTTCAAGTGGACGACTTAAAAAAGGTCATAAGATGTTTCGTCGCCGACTTGCCATATTTTCGTGGAAAATTTTCTGAAACGACCAGAAATTTATTTTCGCCAAACAAATCCGGACGAGAAAAACTTCCTGCATGGTTGTGCAGTTCTACAAATTTGAAATTTCCGAAGAAAGCCCTGCCGGCCCGGTCATAACCCCCTCCCATCATGAATTCCTGGCTACGCCATTGACTTGAACAGTCACTATTTAATGAATTAAATAAACAAATCTACCGTGGGTCATTTTCTTATGGGGTTGCAAGAAAGAGAATGATGACAGATAAAAGGTAAATTGATTATTACACCTTAAAAATATTGATTCAATCTAGCAAATATGATGTTAATTCTTGATGCGTTTTTGTAGAATACAGCCAGGACTATGGTGGAGCATGGCCTTTGACAGAGCGAGAGACCAACATTCTACATGTTAACCAGGATGCACTGATTGACCTTCTGGATTTTACTGGTGATGAAATTATCCACAAGTTGTATGCAGCCAATGTTCTTAACCGGAGACAAAGAGAGTTCATTTGCAAGCAGTCTTACGACTATGAAAAAGCAGAGGTTCTGCTGGACTTTTTGTATCGATCCAGTATGAGCGATTACTGGAAGATGATTTCTTGTCTTCGTGACAATAACCAGCAGCATGCTGCCAAAATTCTGCTAGAGGGTGGAGGTAGGTGGATGTCGTTTTGCAACCTCGTCATATTGTGAAGTAAGGTTACGCTGTATTGCTCAACGTTGTAAAGAGTTTTTTGGGTTGGTCTCCTGGAAATCGCCGCGCGCTCGTAGCCTACTTCTGGTTTGATCGTTTGTTGCATTCCAGGTCATAGGAACAGCGACTGAGAATGAACGGCGCTGTTGGATAGCATTCTGCGAGCGGGAAACCAGAAGCTCAGTTTGCCCGCCGACTGAAGGGTGGACACAACTGAGGTTGTGTCCACCCTGCAAAAAATGCACCGCCAAACCAACGCACACATCCTGTAGGCAATCCATTGCCAATGTAAGACATTCCGTATGTAATATCATATGAGACACAAAGAAATTTTGGGATATGACCAATAAACCGCGCCGTAGTGCGCAGGACCCGTTCCAGACAGTCATTCAGGTAAGCTGGTATTCTATCACAGAGGGCGCTGCAGTAGTGTAGGCAGGACCTACAAAAGAGTGGACAATGGCAGGGATGCCACTCACAGCTTTTTTCAACTAGATATTGGTTTTTCGGTCTTGTCTAGGTTTCTCGGTTTTTTGACAGAATCTAGTTTTGTTTTCTCACGTTGGTTTTTCCGACTTTTTTTGCATAAAATAGATTTTAACGGGTGAAAATGCACAAAAGACGTGAAAAAATTCGAAAATTTTGTGATTTTGGACGAGAAATTGTAGATTTTGGAGCGAATGACTAAAAAAAGTCGTCAGAAATTTCAAGCCGGAAAATCCATGCAGGCCTAATTTTCAGAGAGATTCTCAATCTATCCTCCCGTTTTTTGTAAACCGGAAACCAGGGATGCCACTCATAGCTTTTTCCACCTAGATCTAGGTTTCGGCCTTGTCTAGGTTTCTAGATTCATTTGGTCAGGATCTAGCCTTTTTTCTCACGGCGGTTCCCCCAGACTTTTTCCGCATAAAAATAGACTTTTTAGGTGAAAATGCACAAAGGACGTGAAAAAGGTTGAAAATGTTGTGAATACGGACCCCAAAATTGTAGATTTTGCAGAGAAAGACTAAAAAAGGGTCATCAGAAATTTTGGGGGGAAAATTAGCAAATTTTCGTCGGATGACTAAAAAAAGGTCTTCAGAAATTTAAATTTCAAGCGCGATTTTTTTTTAAAATCCATGTATTTTCTCAGAAATTCTTAATCTAACCTTTTATAGCCTTTTTCGGCCTGATCTGACCTTTTTTAAATTCAAAGTGGCATCCGTGCCGGAAACGGCTGTTCAAGTTTTTTATATAGTTACCGACGGAGCAACGGGGTAGACTATGCCTAATTCTTCTTGGATTCCTAACATCGAATAACCACGTTGACGCATCGCATAGTTTAGGTCTACACGAATAATTTCAAACATTAGACGAATTGTCTGGAGACCACTTGTCGTTAGACGAGTTGTCTGTAGACCAGTTGTCGTGACACCATAATTCATCATGCACATACTGGGCTATACGCTATATTAAATTTGCCATGAAAATATGAATTATCATTACGCGTTCACATAGGCCTAGTAGGCCCTTGACCTAAAATAATCTTAACTGATTTTTCGTAACAATAGCCTAATTACGTAACGCTGTGGAGGGTGGGTGGGTCAAAAGAAACGGTACGAAGCGTTACAGGTGAGGGTTAAAAACGGCCATTTTGGCGTTATGTAATTATGCAATGACCCCTGTGGAACATAGCCTATAGTATTGTTATGATTACTTGCTGACGAATAATGTTGCATGCAAGCCTGGGAAACAATAATATTGTTTGCCGTTTTGCACCTTTATCCTAGTGCGACGGCAGTGCGACTTTAACGAGCTTAATCCGAGCCTGTATCTGACAAGGTAGTCATAATTCGCCGTTGAATTGATGACTGGTAGCCTAAATGCCGGTAAACCCCAGGCACTCAAAACAAGACTAAACGTTTGCATTGAAAAGTTGCAGCACCGAAATGTTTTTAGGTTATCTTCAAACATTTATCTTTAATCGTGGATTTAATTAAGCTTTCAACAATGATATTGCTAGCTTGGATCGAGTTATCTTGGTTGGATGTTGATAAAAATCGTTTAGGAGGCAACCCTTTGGCTCGCAAGGCCAAGCCCTAGTTGACGTACTAGTTCCTCCACGGAGATTGTGCTAAACTTCGCTGTTACTCTTGCAACCCGTCTACATGAATACATGTATGGAATAATTAAAATGTCAAAACTTGATTATGTGTGATTTCTGCGATTTACCATTCTCTGGACACTCTAGTAGACCATAATAATAAATTACGTAGACCTATACCCGTGTATCGAAGGTCAAACGTTTTGAATAGGCTTTGTCTATTACTATTGCGCCTCTGAGTAGCCCCCTTGAAGAGGCGCTATATAAATGCATCTAATGAATGAATAATGAGCCTAATAGATCGAGTTTAATTTTATGTCTATAATTTCAATTTCTAGCTCTTGTTGCGGTTCACAATACCGTGGTTGGAGAAACAGAAGAAGCCACAGCGGCTGAGAACGAAATTGTGACCAGAATCGAGAGCATCCTGAGCAACATGCATATCGACGAGTCGAATCGTCTTTTGGAAAGACTACAGTTGAAACTCTTTGCTGCACGCGTTGGTCACTAGATACTGACAGGTCATTAATCTGACTATGTTTACTGCATGTAACATCACACAGCTGGTCCGTCTTCGTTTGTTTGATTTCAGTTAATTGTCGAGTAGGCCTAAATTGAAATTATGTGTAGGTTGGTTGGTGATGGCTCGTTGCAGATATCACCCGTTTGAAAACATCAGGGAACTTATTCTATTTGACACCGTGCATTTATTCGAATGTAGCCTATAGGCCTACAGATCTGTTGGATCTGCCGCGAAGGCGGTGGCCATGCGTTAATATTGCTGATAAGCTAGATGGAAACATAACATAGCATGAGCTTATTTATTCGGTAAAGCGGATTCATAATGCGAAGTTTAACGCATGAAGCAGTTGCATGAGAATGTTAAAGAATGTTAATCTTAGACTTTCAACATCATTATCATAGATGGCATTGAACCCACCCAACCCTGAATGGCAAGATGTGTCACAAATATTGTTTATATTTTGAACCGGCCTTTATACTTTCGGGATCTCTCTCTCTCCGCTTAGCTATACAAGCTGAACTTATTGCAACCCCTACTACTGCTCACAGATACTGTATCTGACAAGATTTTTATGGTTGACTCTGCGACCTCGAATGGGCTCCCTACCACGCGTTCTCAAATAGGCCTACCAATTGGCCACTCTCTCGTTTTTACAGCACTTAATTAAGACTTTTATGACCGATATGGATTGGGCTGACTGTGCTCCTGAGTGGACCTATTCAGTCCGGACAAAGAAAATGTTTGCCGTCCACGGCCGCTACAGTCCATTGTGCACTTTTGTGTTTGTATATTATAACCTATATATATATATATATATATATATATATATATATTAATTTTAAAAAGCATCTCTTCAACCGCCCAATGTACGCCTAAATAAACTGGTCTGCACAAGCAATTGTTTGAATAAATAATTTGATAGTCAGAAATTGGTTGTCGAATTTTATCATTTAAAAGGTCGCTCAGACTAAAAATTAAAGGACTTTCAGCAATTGACTGATTTGAACAGTTTTTCAATTCTTTCTGTTATGCATAACCTTTGGAATAAACTAAATTTATTTATTTATTTATTTATCCATTTCTATAGCGCCTCTTCAGGCTTACTACTCAGAACCGCTCCCGGCTACAGCGCAGACACTGCATCGGAGTTTCACGTCGAAGCGTCCAAGCAATTGCGAGCGAAGGGCTCAAGGTCAAGGTCCCTACGCGGGAGATTGAGGTGGATTCGAACCTTGAACCTTACGGCTCCAGGCACTACACCATCGCGCCCCATAAATGGAGAAACTCAATTTGCAATTTGTGCATATAATTATACCAACGGTTATTGAAACTGTTGTGTAATAGAAAGTAGGCTACATGTACGTAGGCCTATTCACTATTCAGTCATTTATTCTTCAGGGAGTGAATCGAAACATATTGTAATTAATGAATATACTTGAAGGGATGTGTTGCGATTAATTTTGAGTTAATTGTGATTACAAAATTTCATCGTGCGATTAATTTTGAATAAAGTTTTTTAATCGAACAGTGGTCCTAATAAAATATTATACAGGGTGCGCCAAAAAAGTAATCCCCTACGGTTTTCAGCCCTTATCTTGGCCAAACATACGAATTTTTAAATGAAACTTTACAGTCTTAAAGGCAATTCATATTTACGTACAATGGTCAAATTACAAAAAAAAATTTCAAACAGAACAAAAGTTATATCACTTTTAGTGAGGCTACCCATCGCTTTTTGACGATTCAAAAACGCGACGCAACAAAAAGTAAATTTAAAAAAAATTTATCTGGCCAATATCTTGGCCAGAAGTAAGAATTTCGAAGTGAAATTTTACAGGCTTAAAGACAATTCATATCTACACATGATGGCCAGATTTCAGCAAAATATTTCAAACAGAATAAAAGTTATGGCACTTTTAAGGAGGCCACCCACCGTTTTTTGACGATTCAAAGACGTAACGCAACAAAAAGTAGCAAAAACACAATTTTATTAAGCCTCCTCTAAAAAAAATTTGTCAAATAGGCTTTGACAATGCCAGATGATCATTATTATTACTATTTAAAAAGGAACAGGGTACCAGCGTAGCTGCACGTCACTAAGAAGTCACTTAGCAAGATGACAATGAAATTGGTAAATAAGAAATCTGTCAGATTAATCAACAGGTCCATCAAGAAATTTGCAAAGAGGCTCAAAAGAAGTTTTGGCACTGGTGGTGGGCACATTGAACACAAGTTGTGAATCACTATCAAGTTCAGTTCCAAACAGGTATTTGAGATATGACTTGATAAAATCGCGTTTTTGTTACTTTATGTTGCGTTATGTTTTTTAATCGTCAAAAACGGTGGGTGGCCTCACTAAAAGTGCTATAACTTTTGTTGTGTTTGAAATATTTTGATGAAATCTGGCCATCATATGTAAATATGAATTGTCTTTAAACCTTTAAAGATTCATTTTGAAATTCTTACTTCTGGCCATGATATTAGCAAAAAACCTTTAAAATTGTGCGTTTCGTTTTTGAATCGTCAAAAAACGGTGTGTGGCCTCACTAAAAGTGATATAACTTTTGTTCTGTTTGAAATATTTTGTTGAAATGTGACCATTGTACGCAAATATGAATTGCCTTTAAGACTGTAAAGTTTCATTTAAAAATTCGTATGTTTGGCCAAGATATGGGCTAAAAGCCGTAGGGGATTACTTTTTTTGGCGCACCCTGTATATAATATACAGATAGCATTTGAAATCCAAGACTGAAACCGAACTTATAAAGTTAATCTATCGTGGCTCGGCCCCTGCACTGCGCCATGACCACCATCACCAATGCACCATGCTGCTTCCTCGCCACTGAAACTGACCAGTGATCAAATGACCGAAACCTACGCCGGTGTCACGATATAAAGTCTCTTCCCCACCCCCGATTCCAAAGGCCCCGAAACAGAGTTCCTCTGGTTGGAGTTCTGTATTGAAAGACAGTTTCTGATGTAAAAGTAGGCCCTACATATGCTCGTGATAAATAATTTAGCAACGTAAATTATCGGTTTAGTATGCTCATCTATAAATTTTGAGTCGCTTGAGCGACTGTAGACGATTTCACGCTCAACGGGAGACTTTATTTCGTAGGCGGAGGAAATATTCTCTCCCTCAGGGCCGGCCTTAGCCCAAGTGGCGCCCTAGACAAGGCATACATTTGGCGCCCTTAGTTTCCCACTCAATTGTCCAGCCCACGTTAGAATCTAAAGATGAAATAGGCAGAGACGGTATACATACGCTTCAAGGCCGTATAGGCTCGTAGCCAGGATTTTGTTTCGGGGGATGTTTTCTTGACCGTGAATTTTGAGGTGCGTACACACTGCGGACGACTTTTTGGGCGAAATTTTCTGACGACTTTTGTTAGTCGTCGAATTTTCTGACGCCCCAAAACGCTATTTTCCGCGATTTTCGACTATTTTCTGCTCAAAATTGCATTACACACTGTCATGTGCTAGCAAATGCATAATTATTTCATTTTTACATTATTTCATTGGGGGGGGGGTGTTCAAACACCCAAAACATCCCCCTAGCTACGGCCTCGTCGGCCTACGCTCAATTGAGTAATTCATTATAATTTCTTTATTAGTACCGGTACATTGAAGGCTGGATAGTATTCAATTTTGTGGAGAATGGTGAAAGTTAAAAAATATTAAAATACACCCTTGTGGAAATGGGGCCCTCTTTGATGGAAATGGCGCCCTCTAGAACTTGGCGCCCCATGCAACTGCGTGCTTTGCCTATATGCCTTAGGTCGCCCTGCCTCAGCTACTGCCCTTTCTTCATCGTCGTCCCTACTAGACTATTTTATTTCAATATGAACAAAGGGCAGGCTGTAATGTTGTAATCTCATCTTCATACTCAGCAAGGCCCACTCCCATTTCATACATTTCATTTCTTGCAACATCTTCACTATCGAAATTGAGCGTCGCGTATTTTAACCTGTCTCCTAAAGCAGAGTACGGAATGTCGTTAAAAATCGAATTTTATTTGTCGATTTAAAATCTATGCAGTCCTGAACAGGTACAAAGAATCCATAATTTTTCAAATTCTTTCCATTAGCGAAAGTTTTGAGTTAAAAAAATATAGTGTAAAAAATAAATAATCCGGTGCCGCGGCGCCCCTCCCAAGACTGCGGCGCCCTAGGCAACTGCCTACTTTGCCTATAGCTAAGGCCGGTGTCGCGTGACAGAGTCCCCCCTAAAAGTCAATCAATCAATCAATCAATCAAATATTTTTATTTTGCAACCAAAGTATGCATAACAGGTTAACACATCTTGTTCATTGGTTACAAAAAGGGGAGGCCCTAAAGGGATAAAATTATCCCGCTACCTAGGGACACCAATTAATGTATTGAGTTGACGATGTGAGGTGGCCATGACGAAATCTTTGCAAAATCAACATAGTGAATGACAAAAGTGACAAAATAATCAAGCAATCTATGCTAGAAAAAAAACGGAAGAAAAAACAACAAAATAAATTGAAACTGAAAAGCTCAGCGCTGCTGAGTCACAAGCAATCATGAAAAAAGAACAAAAAACTTAACTACCGAACAGAGACCTGCTGCAGTACATACATCGAACGAACAGTGCTTCACTCTTATTGTGTGCCTTCTATAAGAAAGGTGCTGAGTTTCTTCTTAAAAACCCAAATCCTGGGGCTTAATCGTATTTCCCTTGGGATTTTTTCCCAAGTGCTGATCCCAGCAGATTTAATAGAAAACAAGCGTGTGTTAGTGCGAGCATAGGTTCGGCGGTACGAAAAAGAGTGTCTAGTAAAATGAGAATGAACCTGGGATGAGAGCTGAAAATAATTGTTGAAAATAGGTGGCAGGAGGCTTCGGTCAAACCGGTACATAAATTCTCCTATTTGGAAAGTCCTAATCTGATCTAGTTTCAGAATTTTTAGGTTGATGAATATGCGGGCTGTATGAGAGCCATATGGAGCTCCCACCACTAAACGAACAGCTCTTTTTTGCAAAATAATATTATTTACTCTATATAATCTTGAAGCATAAGTAGAGGCCCACACCATGTTACAATAAGAGAGATATGGATGGACTAAAGAAAAGTATAGTTTGATTCTAATGCTAGATGGTAAAATGTAAGCAGTTCGAGCCATTACTCCGATATTTTTTGCTATTTTTGAAGCGACATGGGAAATATGTTCATTCCATGTTAAATGGCTATCAACGTAGACTCCTAAAAATTTAGTAGATTTTACAGAAGTGAGAGAGATGCCGTTAATTTTTAATTTAAATTCTCCCAGTGGGATGTTTTCCTATGTGATTTAAACAGGATGTAGTTAGTTTTTTCCAAGTTTAAAGACAATCTGTTTGCTTTAAACCAATCGGCGACAAGTTCAAGCTCCACGTTTATGATTTGAAAAAGCGCATGCAAGCAAGAATGTGAATAAAAAAACGTTCGTATCATCTGCAAAGAGGATGAAGAACAAGCGGCTGGAGACGTTCGGGAGATCGTTGATATACAGGAGGAACAACAGGGTCCTAGATTGGATCCCTGGGGGACACCATATAGGATCCTTTTCAAAGTGGAACGCTTGCCGTTATTTTCAACACATTGCTGACGTCCCTCCAAATAACTGGCAAACCAACTGAGTTGCAGACCACGTATACCATAGGTTTCTAATTTATGTAAAAGTATGTTATGATTTACAGTGTCAAAGGCTTTTGCCAAATCGAAAAAAATACCCAAGGAGAATTCATTATTTTCTATTGCATTAGAGATTCTATCTTGCATGGATAGCAGGGACATAATTATATGGGGAGTGACCCGATTGAAAGCCGTGCTGTGACGGGAAAAGTATGTCAGTTTTCGTAACAAATTCATATAGTCTGCTATACATTGTTTTCTCAAATATTTTAGAGAAGTAAGGAAGGATAGAAATCGGACGATAATTGGTCAAATTGTCTCTTTCGCCCTTTTTATAGATAGGGATTACCTTTGCAATTTTTAGAGGCTGCGGGAAGACGCCTGTATAGTGAAAGAGCAATTAATCAAATCTGCTAGAGGTTGGGCAATGCAGTCAATATTAGGTCCCGCGATACAGGGGTCAATGTCATCCATACCCTTGCTATGTGTAGTACGTATGGAATGACTTAGGTTCAAGACCTCACTAGAGGAAGTTGATATTAAACCAAATGACCTTAATGGAGGGGGCTTCATATACTTCATAAATGAATCTGAAGAGTCGGGTATTTTGTCGTCTAAAACTTGGGCAATGCTTACGGAGACTTTATTTCGAAACAGATTCTCCCCCGGAGGATCTGTTCCAGAATAATTTCGCCCCCGGAGACTATATTCTGAAATAAAGTCTCCGTGGGGAGAGAAAATTTCCGCCGTCCACGAAATAAAGTCTCCTCCGTTCAGCGTAAAATTGGCTACAGTTGCATCAAATTTAGAGATGAGCAGACTAAACGGTTAGTTTACGTTGCCAGATTATATAACAAGAAAACATATAATACTTTTACTTCAGAAAATTTCTTCCAATACAGAGTTTCAGCCAGGGGGAGACTATGTTTCGGGGGGGAGACTTTGTATCGGTGGGAGACTTTATTTCGTGACACCGGCCCTGCTCTCCCCGCACACTTTATCTCAGATAATCGTTTCCGGGTGCGAATTTATTCTAGAACAGATCCGCAGGGGGAATCTGTTTCGAAATAAAGTCTCTGGGGGAGGCTTAATGGGGAGGGGGAGACTCTATCGCGCGACACCGGCCAAATAGTTTAAGCTGATCAAAATGCATTAACTTACCTCAGGTGGATTTGATTTTGGTGCAGTGTCGAGGCGTAAATTGATTTTAAACTAAAGAACATTCTATTCTATTGTTGTCAGCACTTACATTATAACCACGCACCATATCCTCAGTGGTTTTGCTAGTAGGCTACTCTTTCGAAACTGAAATGGGGCTTCAGCTTGATTATAAATGTAGTGACTAAGACTTTATGCCGCATCGATTGATGCATTGTGTATTCACATAAATAATTAATCAGACTTATCATAATGGTTAGTATGCAAATTGCAGGAATTATACGTGGGTCAGAGGGGTCATTTATGGGGAGCAGGAGGCGCATTGAAGACTTTACTATGGGGTCCTGAGATAAATGAGGGCTTGAACGCTTGAACCCAACCCAATGCAAATCTCATCTTGGGTGGAATCGCCAGGTCCATGGGTAGGTAATGGGTGACGAAAGAAATCCGAAAGGAGGACAAAGAAGGACGCACTTGAAAATTTAAATCCCAACTCCGGAGTCTACTAAATAACCAAGAACCAAGTCACATTGGAAAACTGCATCAAATCAGTAGATGCTTTTTATTTTAATGAAGCAACGTATTTTAAGCAGTCAACTGCATCTTCTTGATTTCAAAAAGAGTGCCCTATTTCTCTGAGGAGCCAACTCTCCGCAACAAATCTTGATAACAATTACCAGCGGCGTAGGCTACCCAAAGAATTTCAGACAAGAGGCATTCCTTACATGTATATAAGCTTACTATTGTACTCTGTAAGAAAACGATTCAATAGACGGAGTCAACATGCATGGTCCCTTCTTCTTCTTCTTCTTCTTCTTCTTCTTCTTCTTCTTCTTCTTCTTCTTCTTCTTCTTCTTCTTCTTCTTCTTCTTCTTCTTCTTCTTCTTCTTCTTCTTCTTCTTCTTCTTCTTCTTCTTCTTCTTCTTCTTCTTCTTCTTCTTCTTCTTCTTCTTCTTCTTCTTCTTCTTCTTCTTCTTCTTCTTCTTCTTCTTCTTCTTCTTCTTCTTCTTCTTCTTCTTCTTCTTCTTCTTCTTCTTGGTCTCTCTTCCGTCAGGCGCATGTCCTACGCCAACGATGAGGCCTCAATATACCGTCTCCAGCTTGCTCGGTTTCTGATTTTATCCACCGCATCTCTCATATCCATGTTCTGTGCTGCTAGATCATCTTTTATATTGTCCATCCAGATCTTTGATTGTCTCCCTTGGCTTCTCTTTCCCTCCACATGCCCGTGCAGAGCTGCGGCCGGTAGCCTTTTGTCTTCCATTCGTGTCACGTGCCCGAACCAGGTGAGTCTTCTTTTTCTGAGCTTGTCCACCACTGTTTCCTTTTGTCCCAGTTCCTCCCGAGTCACTTCGTTTCGGATCCTGTCTCTCCGACTTCTACCCAGACTCCTTTTCAGCCAGCTCATCTCCGCCACCAGTAATCTTCTCTCATCCTCTCTGCGCAGACACCAGCATTCTGCTCCATACAGTAGCATCGGAAGAACAAGTGTTCCATATAGCTTCATCTTCGTTCTTATCGAGATGCTGTTTGTTTTCCACATTTTACTCAGCCGTCCAAACATCGCTCCTGTCCTTTGTGCACTTCCCGTTCTACGTTAGCAAACCTCCAAGGTACCAGAATTCTGTCACCTGTTCCAGTACTCTGTTCTCCAGTCTTATTTCCAGATCTTCATGGTGTTTTCCAACAGTCATTGTTTTTGTCTTCTCTACATTAATTCTAAGACCCAGTCTTTTGCTACTGTTGTCTACCCGGTCTGTCAGATCCTGCAGCTGCTCTGGTGTGTCCGCTACAAGGTCAATGTCATCCGCAAAGCGCAGGTTGTTGAGCAGCCGTCCATTTACCGTAATTCCGGCCTCTGTTGATTTCATTGCCAGACTCATTACTGCTTCTAAGATCAGGTTAAAAAGGTCTGGTGACAGGCCACACCATTGTCTTACTCCCACCATGATCTTGAACCACTCTGTTAGCTCTCCGTCTACTCTAACTGCGCTCACTGATTTGCTGTAGCGATCCTCTAGTAGCACTACTAGTTGTTCTGGTATCCCATAGTTTCTGAGCACCTGCCACAGTCCCTGTTGCCACACACTTGAAGGGGCGCTATAACAAGTGCACATACAAACACTGTCGAACGCCTGTTTGAAGTCTATAAAGTTGTTATACAGGGCCCTGTTTCTCTCAAAGAATTTTTCTGACAGCTGTCTGACTACGAATAGTTGGTCTATCGTGCCTCTTCCAGCTCTGAAGCCCGCTTGTTCCTCAGCCACTACCTCCGCCACATATTTCCTCATGCGCTGTTGCAGTATCTTGGTGTATACCTTCCCCGGTATGCTCAGCAGGCTGATTCCTCTGTAGTTATTGCATTCCATTCTATCGCCCTTCTTGTGTATTGGCACAATGACGGCCCTCCCCCAGTCTGATGGGCATTTCTTCTCTTGGCAGATTTTGTTGCAGAGCATGTGCAGCATCTCTACCGAGCATACCTCGTTAGCCTGTATTATCTCAGCCGTGATATTGTCCAATCCTGGTGCTTTCCTTGTTTTCAGGCTCCTTATGGCCATCTGTACCCCGTCTTTTAGTACATCCTCCATTTGTTCTTGGCTATTACTGGTTGGTAGCTCCGTCAACATCGTATCGTCCACTGGGTTGCAAACGCTGTACAGCTCTTCGTAGTGTTGCTTCCATCTCTGTTTAATCTTTTCCTGGCATAATCCCTATAAGTTCCCTAACAAAGCCTTTGTATGGGGACTTATGGACAATAATGTTATAAGTGCGCTTTGAGTCGTTTAAACTTCCATAGGTCTACAATTATACTGGCCCAGTTAGCTAGATCGGTAAGAGCACTGGCCGCGTGTCTGTATGTGACTGTGAAAGAGAGCGTGCGGACCGTAGTTCGCTTCCCTAAGGTAGCCTATATAGCCTAGTCCTAAATCTTGTTTCAGAGATTCAAAATCTCGGGCTAGTTCGCTCCGTTCACGGGGACCTAAATGGCGTGGCGTCCATTAAAACGGGCGAGCGGTGGTGAAGGATCTCACCCGATCAAATTCGTTGAAAAAGGAACAGGGTCGAGGCAAAATACGGCCGCTTTATAAAATCCGAGTAGGCTACATCTAATAGTGGCTAATTATACTACAGTCGTTCAATACAAGAAACACTCGAAATCCTTACATAAGCTTACAACCTTTCGTAGCTCAGTGGAGAGAGCGTTGGCCGATAAACTGAGAGTCATTATCGCGACCCGGGTTCAAGCCTCGCTCAGGGCAAAAATTTATTTGAATTTTCTGTTAGCTGCCAGTGGCGCTTTCTGTTGTGTTGTTTGCCTCGGGTCTGTTGAAAAAATAAGTTAGACCCTCCCACTCCTGGCTTGGCCGATCAGGAGCGTTCCAACACTTAGCCTAGGCCTTTAGTGTTAAGTTACCGAACCTGTTGTAGCCGACCTGCGTGTCGTACGAAGCTGGCCGTATTTCGTATAACTTGTACCTGTAGGGTAGGGTTCCCGTATTTGGGCACCTTAAGGGTAAAAGACTTGTATTGCAGTAATTTTGATTAGCAAACCTCTAGTGTGATGTTATTTTGATGATTTAAACATTAGGAAATGAAAATATATTGAATACATGCTCTTGGCTGTTTGACAATATTAGTTGTGTGGAGAGAAGGACATACCTCCGAAAGTGCCCAAATTAGGACATGGTGTCTTAATTTGGGCACCTGGTGCCCAAATTAGGTGCACTTTGGTCCAGTTTTGAACGTGGTTATATCTAGGCCTATGTTCACCTGCTTCTAACCTCAGGGTACAATTCTCCACCTACACTTTAATTAAACATTAGGAAATGAAAATATATCGAATACATGCTGTTTGACAATATTAGTTGTATGGAGAAAAGGACATACCCCGTAGTGCCCAAATTAGGATATGGTGTCTTAATTTGGGCACCTGGTGCCCAAATTAGGTGCACTTTGGTCCAGTTTTGAACGTGGTTATATCTAGGCCTATGTTCACCTGCTTCTAACCTCAGGGTACAATTCTCCACCTACATACTTTTTTGTTTTATAACACCAATACATAGAGTTGATAATATTTCCTATAGAAGGCACCACTCTATGTCGTCTATATTTTTAGATACAAGGGGGTGCCCATTTTAGGAGCATGCCCACATTAGGGTCACCCACCCTAATCGTTCTGCGTTGTGTCAGATTGAATTTGAATAAACGAATATTATTATTATTATTAACCTTATTCGAGTTGATACTTTGCATACGGGACAACAACTTGAGATAAAAAAGAAGAATTTGTTGGAAGTCTGGCAACCATAATAATAATCTTAATCGACAGTAAGAGACCTTCGATCGCTATTGATGTATTGAAGGCACAGGGCGATCGGAAGAGAATAATGGTCTCCCACCCTAATTCTCATTCCGAGCCATGATTGCCTTGCAAGGTTGAATTCACAGAGGCCTTGCCTTCGTTGGTCTCACATGTAAGGCCCGGAACAAACTTCATCATATAACTAGAGTTGAGCTACACGGTCTTAGTCTCATTCTTTGTTCCGCAAATCTATCCCGTCTGAACGCTGTTCTCCAGTGCGTAAAAATAACAAGGGTCGAAGCCATACCATCGCTATGTAAAAACGATTGTATTCAAGTTCTGTTGGAACGGAAGCGCTACTGGCTATAGTGTCTTATGGAAAAGCTAGCCAGTTTTTAAAGACCTAACCAGTAGCCTACAGTTGCGCTAAAAAAATTCCGTTTATGTTATGTTGTGTCATGATGATGATGGGTCTTTCCTTGGCTTGAACTCTGGGTATTTGTTTTGATACCCGTATACACACCTAGGCCTATAGGCCTAATATCAAAAGCGGATTGTTGGCCTAGGCCCTACAGCGAAGTCAAGACATTTCTTATGCTTCAGTTTCTACGTTAGCGCTGTTTATGTAGGTTAGATTCTATAGGCCTACTGCTTTTAGCGAACATTGTAATCTCTCGATCCTACCTATAGCCTGATTGGCAAGAATACGGCATTAAAATATCATAGTTTCGCTTTTGTAATTCTATTTTCAGGTCGTACGGAGCACGTAAACTCTACGCGGAGTAGATAATTTATTAGCCTTGACCTATATCCTTGACGAAGATAGCCTAGTAGGCTAACCCGACGTTGTATGAAGTTAGATTTTCCTTGTCCCGATCTTTCTTGTCAATCTGAGCAATCAATGTAACAGTGAGATGCAGATAAAGGCTACCGGTACAAGTTTAGGCTTAGGCTACAATTATTAGGCCTACTTATACCGATTTCAACCATGGGTCTTTTCGTTTACCATTATTTAGTAAGATTCATCATCTTATATCATAGAAATAATCGGAAGTGCTCGCCGAGTCCTAGGTATGCGCTCTCTTCAGCTTGACTACGGTGTTTCTCCTAGTCACGAAACCGCCCAACCACCCTTCTGCGTCTCTTACGGACATGATTTAAAACAGCGAAGGTGAAGAAATTCAGAAGATCTTTGTTACATGCACATTTACACGACCAGATCTTGGTGGGGCGTTTCTTTTCCCTTACTGGCTCTCAGGCTGATGTAGGCTATGTATGCTGTCCTCAAGATATCTATAGCCTACATAATAACATAAAAATTATAGGCTAGACCTACACTTTTTTCTCTGCCTTGCAAATATCAACGAATCTTTTCGTATTATGCATCTTGATCCTTCTTGATCTCTTGAATCGCACCTAAATTCTAAATTTAATATGGAGATAATGGAACACACACCGAATTAACTTCATAATGATGCATCTAGCCTACTGATATATCTGTACTATAGCAGTGACTATAGGCCTAGCCTTATTACATTGGAGTCATAGGATCTCTTGAATTTTTATTATTATTATAAACGGGTCACTATTAAAAGGGCGACTTTGAAAGGGCGACCATCAGAAGTGCGAACACAAAATGGCGCCGATCATAATGGCGACTGTTTGAAAAAGCGCCGATCAAAAGGGCGACCAAACAAAAGGGCGACAATCAAAAGGGTAAACATCGAACGTTAGCAGCGGATACGATCTGAGTGGTTTGATTAAAAACGATAGGTGAAAGACGGTATACAGAAATACGGAAACATGCTTATGTATGCTTATGCTATGTGTGGACAATGAAAGCAGGATGAAGGTTTTTACAGGTTAATGGAGGCTGGATTGATGAAAACACGCTTAAGAAATGGAAGCTCGATGAAGATATCATCAATCCAGATTCTATTTCAGATATAAAAATACCTTCATCCAGCTTCTATTTCTCATGCCTTTCTTTCGTCAATCCAGCTTATATTTCACCTGTAAAAGAATTAATCTGCATCCAGTTTCCATTTCTTAAGCTTTTTTCATCAAACCAGGTGAAATATAGGCTGGATTGACGAGAGTAACGCATGAGAAATAGAAGCTCGATGAAGGTAGCCTTAGATCTGAAATAGAAACTGGATTGATGAAAAACTCTTAAGAAATGGAAGCTCGATGAAGGTATTTTTAGATCTGAAATAGAAGTTGGATTGATGAAAAAAAGCTTAAGAAATGTTGGACTTATTAGAAGGTTTCAAAATACTAATCGACGTTGTACATGTAGGCCTACATATTAGGCCGATTCACCAACGTTAGGGGAAAAAATTATTTTTGATTTCATATTGGGCTAGACCCTAGTTTGGTGCCGTTTGGGTTCAGGAACATTAGTGCAAATTTATAGGCATATACAATGAGTTTTAGTGACACCTCAAGACATGCAAAGTTTTGTAAAACGACGAAAACGGTATTTTTACTGTCAAATAACATTTAATGTTAATTCTTATATGAACTGGTCAAGATATTTGAGTGAAATAGTGCATAGGTCATGTCACACTACTATTCAGTGTTCACAGTAATGTAGGTAAAGATTAGAAAGTGTCTTGTCAGCTCTGTTCTTTTTCTTAAGTGAAGTCGTCATGAGACGTCGATCATATTCAGCTATCTGAAACACAAGCTGCCGCTGAGCACAATTGAAGTCCATTGCAACTAGACAGCATGTTCCACAGAGTCATTGATGACTTTTTTGCTTGCCACCTTTTGCTTGGCATCAATGTAGGGAGGGCTGGAAGGCCAAATAATTTGATCATCTGTAAGAAAATGTGGATCAATTTTACCCGGTAAGTGCAGTGAACAGCTGCATAGATCTTTTAGTGACAGAATCCAATTGGTCTATTCTTGGAATTATTCAATTGACTTTGAAATAAACCCTTCTGACATCTGTTCTCATCTGTGGTCTCTTCAGAACAGCAATCATCACATCTTTCTCCTCTATTCCAGACACAATCAGAAACAATGCAAGACCAATCAAATAGTCACTCATGTACCACAGATGAATGCTTTCTCATTTTCTTCAGCGTAATGTCTGCCACTTGACTGTCATCCTTGCCAAATAACTCCAAAGTATGGTGGCGACAGAGGTCATTATATGGAACACCTGAACTGTTTGGAGCAGTTAACCAGACTTTCACATTGGTGTTAATGGTGAGCAGACACTGCCAGACAGGGTGCGTCGAAGAGCCTTTGGCTCTTGTGCTGTAGGTTTGAATTGTTCAAGAACAAGTAAATTTTTGAACAGCAAATTTCCTTTGCCATCCATCTGGCATGGTGATATGCTACTGGATGGCTGAAATGTACTTGATAATTACACTTACAACAGTGACATTTGCACCCAGTACCTAGTTCCAATTTTATGAACTTGAGGCAATCCTGACACGGTTGAATATCTCGGCTGAGTTGAGTCTGAAGGAAGCCTATAATTGTCCTCCCAATTGTCCTCCCTCTTCTGGTCAAGCCAACAAAACTCACCACTTGTGAGATCAGATTTGGCTCCAATGGCTACAGCATACAGTGTAAACATTGTATTTGCTAGTGTCAAAGAAATTCCACTATTCTTTGAATCGAGTAAGCTTACATATTGCTGCAATCTGTGGCCCGGAAGACTTGAAATATTGTTCGAACACTGCAGCTGAAACAAGTTCAAAGATATGATGCCGGCCGGCTAAAGACAGTAGCATTTGTCAAATAGCTGCTGAATGACTATAATGACACCGGTTTGAACACCAGTGTTTAAGCTGGTTGTATCAGAACAAAGACCTGCAAGCCAGTCTGGTACATCTTTCCAGTCTTGTCATGTTTGGATCACAGTGCTTTCCATAAGTTCACCAGAACCAGCGGGGTTCGCTAGGAGTTCAGGAATGGACAACAATTTATCAACATTCATTCCTCCTCCTAACTCTTTTCCATGCTCTCCAAATAGAACTAGTTGACAGTGTCATGTCCTCAATGTCAATGCCAAGAGCAAGTAAGAGCTGGAGCAACAATGTGTATTGCTTCTCATGGTGTAGCTTTTGTGCGACCAAGGATTGCCGCAGACAGTGGATCATCAGTGAGATGTCATCTTTTGAGTGTAGTGAACATTGCAGTTTGATGAGTTTGTATTGTTATCCATGGAGTCATTAGAGTGTTTGTTTCCAGCAGCAAGTCTTGTGTCAATGATATACGTTTGCTAATTAGCAGTTCTTAATCGTCAGTGTCATTGTTGTATTCTGTCACTGTAGCTGACTTTGTATCACCTTTTGCTTCCATTGCCCTTTTGATGCAACAGATTTCTTCAAACTTCTTCTATATTGCGTTTCTCTTCACATTCTTTGAATGCCAAAGATGCAATGTGCATCTTAAATGCAAGTAAGTAAAGAAAAGAAGTAGTCTGTTACACTGTGTCTGATTGTCTGCCACTCACAGGCGTCACAGCACAAAATAATGTATTTTTATGTACGAAAATGAAGGTAAATTCACAATGACTGATTACAGAATACAGAACTCTGTAGAGGTGTCACTAAACAGTGGAGTAATCTCATGAAAATTTAAGGAGTTATTTACAACACCAAACGGCACCATTTAAGCATCTAGCCCCTCAAGTTTTCAAAAATATTTTTTTTTGAAACACTCTACTACATATGTATTTTGTTCGATTGACTCCAATCACTTTCTTTGAAAAAAATTACAAAGTTTGAGTAATTCATTTAGTTTATTCATAAATGACATTTACATTCATGATCCCAAATATTTTGAAATTATGGTAAGATTTCAGCATGTAGGTCGCCCTTTTAGACCAGGCTTGGAATCTCAAAATGACACTCCTAGAAGCAAATCATGTAACAATTTGCTAACAGGCGTTTCTAGACTAATTCGACCCTGCTGAAAACGAAAATCGCTGTTAGCAAGCTGGATTTTTGGCGGTTGCATGGGAAAACAAGATGGCGGACAAAATGGTGGCCTATTACCTCTAATGACCATAAGTGAAGTATTATATGTGATAGAAACATGATTTTAGAGTCTAAAGTAGCATTTTATGGTTCAAGGAATGCGATGGAACTAAAGACACATATATAACACTTCCAGGAAACCAAGATGGCGGACAAAATGGCGGTCAGAATCTTAAAATTGCTGTAAGTGAAGTCATGTATGTGATGGAAACATGATTTCAGAGTCTTAACTAACATTTTCTGGGTCAGGAAATGCGATGGAACTAAAGACACATATGTGGCACTTCAAGAAAACCAAAATGGCGGCCAAAATGGCGCCCAGAATTATAAAATAGCTACAGATAAAGTCATGTACGTGATGGAAACACGAGTTAAGATTTTAAATCAACATTTTTAAGGTCAAGGCATAAGATGCAGCTAAAGACTGCACTGTCATGAAACAAAAATGAGGTACAAAATGGCGGCCAAAATGGCGGCCGAAATGTTTTCGAAATTGCTGTAGGTGATGCCATGCATGTGATGGAAACACGATTTAATATTTTAATCGAACTTTCATGGTCAGGTAATGTGATGGAACTAAAGACACATATGTAACACTTTCAGAAAACAAAATGGCGGCCATAATCTTAAAATAGCTATAGGCAAAGTCATGTATGTGATAGAAAGACGATTTCTGATTTTAAATCAACATTTTCTGGGTCAAGGCATGCGATGCAAATAAAGGCGAATATGTAACACTGCCAAGAAGCCAAACTGGCTGCCAAAATGGCTGCCCGAATCTTACAATTGCTATAGGTAAAGTCATATATGTAATTGTATTTTAGTAACGATTTCAGAGTCTAGGGCAATGTTTTCTATGTAAAAGAAAACACAAAGATGCAGCTTTTTCAAGCATTGCTGCAGTCAATGCAATTGCACATTAGAGTACATGGCAAGTTCGCGCTTCGACAGCAGCACCGCTTAGAGTTACACTTGTCCACTCTGCATGATTTGCAGACACGACTGGCACAGGACCAATGCCTACGGGAAGGCTATGCGAGCTCACAAGTTATCTTTTCAAGCTTTATGGCGAATTTTCATGCCTCTTCTAATTGATCACATTAGCGTGAGTGGAGGAAGATTAGCGGAAGTCTTGAAGGATTTACAAGGCAACGACCCTTCATCTGTTCTTGAACTCATTCGCAATGCTGATGGCGAATCTTCTGAAGGCGAATCTAAGTCTCTAAAGCAACATATTCAAGATTTTGCTGAGGCAAGGTCAGAGATCAGTGACAACTTCTCCTTCTGGTGGAGCTATGTACAAATGGTTCAAATTCTTCTAAATTTCACGAGATCAATGCGAGATGGTATCTGGGTACCTGTGGAGTCTATCTGCCATGCTGCCTTATTTGGCTAGATATGATCATTTAAACTATCACAAATCTCTCACAATTTACATTGCAGAGATGCACATGTTGCCAAAAGAAATTGAGGACGCATTTCGTGACGGAGATTTCGTCGTTAAGAACAGCAAGAGAAAGTTCAGCCAGGTTGATGCAGACCATGCACAGGAATGGCTAGTTGGCACATGTAAGTAGGCTGGTGGAATAACCGGCATAACCAACGATAATAACACGCTTCAGCGATGGGCATTGTACTTCCATTGGCGTTCCGATATCCAAAGAAAAACCATGAACATGTTTGACGTGCCGGATAGTGATGAAACATACAAAGAAATGACTGTATCGCGACAGAAAAGAGATCAAGATGATGAAGAATCACTCTTTTGTCTGTTCAACAAAGCCATAACATTGCATTGAGGAACACCACTTCAGAATGCAGTAACGAAAGACATGGCAACAACAGCAATACTCGATTCGCTTCTTAATGCAAGAAAATATGGATATGACAAAGTTGAAAAGTTTGTTAATGATAGGCTTCGTGGCGATGAAACTGGAACTGTGCGTGTGAAATTCAGCGATACCTTGAAGAAGAGCAATGCTCCTACATTTCACGACTTGTACAAGACATGTTCCTCAACCAGGAAAAAGAGCACAGACAAAATTGCAAAGGAAGATCGTGATATCATGCAGTGACTTATCACAGCATATGAAGCTGACCGTCCCGTAGATCTGGCGACAATACTGTGCCATGAACTTCTGTCAAAGCCAGTAGCATTGGTGGATGCCGAAGGCAAAATGAGAACAGGTGATAAATCAACATTGTTGCAGACACTCACTGAAAATGTAACATGTCCTGTCAGCATTTCGCTAACAGAAGCGTCGCATTTAATTATTGATGGACATGCCATGGTACAAGCAATAGGGAAACCTCCGAAAGCGAAGACATTTGGTGACCTGGCAGAAACTGTGGTTACTCATGTGAGGAAACTGTCGATTGGCTTCAAGAGGGTCGATGTTGTCTTCGATCGCTACTGGGCCTTGTCTGTAAAAAGTGGAACCAGACAAAAAAAGGTGTGGGACATTACGACCAATCCGTCGCTGCATAGAGAGTGAAAGTGTTCCGTTGCCGAGCAATTGGCAAAATTTTCTTGCTCTGCCTGAAAACAAGGCTGATCTAGCTGTCTTCCTGTCCATTCAACTCTCAACAGCCACGTATGGTGATATAGATGTAGTTGTTGCTGGAGGTTTTGTTGAAGAGGATAAAGTGCTGTCCACTGCCGGGTCTGATGTGTCTTCCTTAGCTGCAACGCACGAAGAAGCTGACACCAAGATAATTGTGCATGCATCAAAGACAAACCTGAAGACAGTGGTCGTTTGTGCAAGAGATACTGACGTGATTCTGCTGTTACTGCATCACTATCAACACATCAAATGTGACGAGGTTTGGGTGATGGCAGGAACATCAACAAAGCGGAAGTTCATTCCAATCCACACAATTGCCTTAAGCATGGAGGCTCATATCAGGAAAAATATATTGGCTTTCCATGCCATAACTGGATGTGATGTGACATCATATCTAGCTGGCATCAGCAAAAAGAATGCATGGAAAATCTATTTGGAAAGTTCCCACTCACTTTCTACATTAGGGAACATTCCCCTATCAGCGACTGCTATAGCAAATGTAGAGGAGTTTGTGGTAAAGTTGTATAAAACAAATGACAATGCCAAGACATGTGACGCAGCACGTTATGCCTTGTTCGGGAAAAAGAAAAAGACTGACTCTCTTCCACCATGCAGTGACACCATCAGGCAGCACATTAAACGTGCTCATTACCAAACAGTCATTTGGGAAAAGGCATATCTTCCACACATTGATGTTCCTAGTCCAGCGTCATCAGGATGGAGTATAGACCAAGACGGTGTTCTCGTACCAGTGTGGTCCACCATTGGTCCTGTGCCACAGTCGTGTCTAGAGTTTGTCTACTGCAAATCATGCAGAGTGGACAAGTGTAACTCTAAGCGGTGCTGCTGTCGAAGCGCGAACTTGCCATGTACTCTAGTGTGCAATTGCATTGACTGCAGCAATGCTTGAAAAAGCTGCATCTTTGTGTTTTCTTTTACATAGAAAACATTGCCCTAGACTCTGAAATCGTTACTAAAATACAATTACATATATGACTTTACCTATAGCAATTGTAAGATTCGGGCAGCCCTTTTGGCAGCCAGTTTGGCTTCTTGGCAGTGTTACATATTCGCCTTTATTTGCATCGCATGCCTTGACCCAGAAAATGTTGATTTAAAATCAGAAATCGTCTTTCTATCACATACATGACTTTGCCTATAGCTATTTTAAGATTATGGCCGCCATTTTGGCCGCCATTTTGTTTTCTGGAAGTGTTACATATGTGTCTTTAGTTCCATCACATTACCTGACCATGAAAGTTCGATTAAAATATTAAATCGTGTTTCCATCACATGCATGGCATCACCTACAGCAATTTCGAAAACATTTCGGCCGCCATTTTGGCCGCCATTTTGTACCTCATTTTTGTTTCATGACAGTGCAGTCTTTAGCTGCATCTTATGCCTTGACCTTAAAAATGTTGATTTAAAATCTTAACTCGTGTTTCCATCACGTACATGACTTTATCTGTAGCTATTTTATAATTCTGGGCGCCATTTTGGCCGCCATTTTGGTTTTCTTGAAGTGCCACATATGTGTCTTTAGTTCCATCGCATTTCCTGACCCAGAAAATGTTAGTTAAGACTCTGAAATCATGTTTCCATCACATACATGACTTCACTTACAGCAATTTTAAGATTCTGACCGCCATTTTGTCCGCCATCTTGGTTTCCTGGAAGTGTTATATATGTGTCTTTAGTTCCATCGCATTCCTTGAACCATAAAATGCTACTTTAGACTCTAAAATCATGTTTCTATCACATATAATACTTCACTTATGGTCATTAGAGGTAATAGGCCACCATTTTGTCCGCCATCTTGTTTTCCCATGCAACCGCCAAAAATCCAGCTTGCTAACAGCGATTTTCGTTTTCAGCAGGGTCGAATTAGTCTAGAAACGCCTGTTAGCAAATTGTTACATGATTTGCTTCTAGGAGTGATTTCTAGAGCCCTTTTGAAATTCCAAGCCTTGTCTATTTTTGAACCGCGCTTTTTCGATCATTCGCCTTTATAATCGGCGCCCTTTTGTGGTCGCCCTTCTGATGGTCGCCCTTTCGAAGTCGCCCTTTTGATAGAATGAAATTATAATTGTGGTAATGATTGTCTGACATACTGATGCTGCTTTAATCTGAATAACTCTGATGTTTTATTTTCGAAAAACAGATTAAAATGGCGAGAAGTGAACACGAAGGTGCCAGAGGTAAAGACGAAATGGATACAACCGAAAATCCAGTCAGGTGCCCAGGTACGCTAGACCTTTCGTTTTAGGCGATGATCGAAAGGGATTAGAATTAAACGGTATGACCTAGCTGTAGCCCTAAAGACTACGAAGCTTCTAAGTCAGTGGCTCCAGTATCTGAATGTTTTAGAAGGTGTGGGTCCTCTTCGACAGCGGGTGCCTAAAGCGCAGACATGGGCGAAGTTTATCAGGGTTTAGGGGGGCTAAGTCCCCCTCGAGAAGACCCAGAGCCAGTTTTTTGATCGTGTAAATGGTATTTTTTTCTCGGGCTTACCCCCTCCCTCCCAAGAAGAGGGCGCAGGCTCATAAATTTGTTCGAGGGAAAATGGGTCTGTTCACGAACGCGAAACTTCTAAATGACTAAAAAAAGTCATCAGCATTTTTTCCGTAAAAATTTGAATTTTTCGGCGAGATTCCTATCCGAGGACTAAAAAAGTCATCAACTTTTTTGGGCCGAGAAAATATTTGTCGACGCCTCTCGTTCTGGACCGAGTCTCAGTCCCAACAAAGCCCAATTTCTTCCAAAGTTCTTTTTGGCCCCTCCAAGAACGGAAACCAAACTACACCCATGAGCGCAGAACTTCTTTCGACCCGGGAATTTGAGGAAGCGTCGTAGGTGCTAGCAACAACATTTTGAGCAGGGGCAACCTCTGATTAGGCCCCGCAATGCTTATTTACGTATACCCGTCCACCTTGTAGATTTTCTAGATCCGCCACTCTCGTAGTCCGCAATTAAGCTTAGTACCGGTACTCTAGCGTAATCTTTTGACGCTGCGAAACTTGCCAATGCAGTCTGAATCCCAAAACTCTCGTCTAAGCCTAATCCAAGCTTCAAAGCATGCAGTATTCGTTAAGCTTCTTTCTTCTCTTCCATCAGTTTCCTGACGATGAGGTCCTTATGAAGTTTCTCCACAGTGTTCTGTGGAAAAACTTCATAAGGGCCTCAGTAAGAAATTTATAGACCTAGTCCTGGAGAAAAATATTTTGTCGCAGTTCATTTAGGCTCTTCGTTAAACATAGCCTGTTAATTAAATTAGGTTGTCTAACTTGAATGAAGGGATACCATTTAATAGGGCCGAGGCTACGTTGATCTGATTGAACTAACGATTGATTCCCGTCGTATTTGATCCCATTATTTCCACCAATGGTCAAGTTCTACTCAAGGCTTGAGTAATTACAATTAGTGTCGGCTTCTTTCCTGTTAGCCAGGCCTAGCTGAACTTCCGCGAATACCCTTCTGCTTTTGCTTGCAGATGAAATGTATGGAATAACAAGGGGAATGATACAAAAGCATAAGACGCTGCTTACAGACAGACTGCAGGATACAGAATACGGAATCCTGGAGAAACTGCTTGAAAGTGACAGTCTTACTTTCCAAGAAACGACTGAGATTGAGAATTGTTCCGGAAATCCTTACGAGAGGAGCAAAAAACTCATAGACCTAGTCCTGGAGAAAAATATTTTGTCACAGTTCATTAAGGCTCTCATGGACACTGGTCAAAAGCACCTCGTTAACTACCTGAGAGGAGACGGAGGTAGGATGGTTTCATTAATGAGAAAATTTCCTAAACTTATTTTACAATTGAGTGGATACCTCTACACTTCTATAAGAGAAAATGATTGCTTAACTTTTCTCTCTAACTTTGAAAATTTTCATTATTCACCACACTGTATTCCGAAATTTGGCCGCTGGACATCACGAAATCAGCAGGAAAATGAATCGAGCAAGACGAAATGAATCGATAACAAGACAGTGTCAACGATTAGTCAAATAATCGTTAAGATCCATAGCCTTAAAAAAACAATGACAGAAACGTCACGGGTAAGAGAATAAGAACCGGTCACTCAGACGAATTTCCAATCAATACCTGATTACTTATGAAACCAGGAAAATTGATGAAAAAATAATAGTTGGGATCAACCGACAACAGCATCATCAGCATGAGTAGGACTATTGTAGGCCAGGCCATAATTATACGAAAAACTTGAACTTCGAAGAACTATTAGTGCTAATGTCTATAGCAGGCTGAACCTAATGTAAGTGCCAGATGATTGCTAGAAATCAAAATTTTATGATCTTTTTATCCTAGAATAGTTATGGGCTTCATCACTGAAATATTACCTGTTCTAGATAAACGCCAAATTCTGCATGATCATCAGGTTGATGCTTCATGCATTAAGTAGGCTCACCATAGTTCCGATTTCCGAAGCTGCTATTAATTATTAATAAGTTTTAGTGCACTTTGACTACTGACCTAAAGCGCATTTCGTGTTTTACAGATTTTCATTTTGTTGTTAACAGTATGGAACGCGGATTTCGGTGATGATTGGCCTCTGGCAGATGATCGAATTAAACAATTGAATATGAATCATGGACATTTGATCAGCATTATCGATCCATGCTCTGGCCTTAACGGCGAATTATTCTCAGCAGGAGTCATAAATGAGAGACAATACGGTTTCATATCCCAGGAAAAGAATACTATAAGCAAGAATAAAGCCATTTTGAATATAATAAGACGGCAAAGTGTCAAAGACTACGATACTACCATTCTGTGTCTCAAGAAATCCGATCAACAACACATTGCAGAAACTCTACAAGGCCCAGGAGGTAGGTTGTGTGGCATTATATTCGTATCTTAAGTTGCATATGATTTGAATATGGTTCAGTTGAGGGTAAATAATAGCCAACAGCACGACCTGAAGTTCGATTTAAAATTTCAGAAAACTTAACATGAGATCACTTTGGAATAGCTGACTAAGAAGAAACTGACAAACCAAGTCAAATTAAAATTAGTTCAGAAAGTAAATTGTCAATTATTCTCAATCTCACAGCACCACTGTACCGGTAAGCTTATAGCCGCTAACATTTTCCAGAACCTATAATTTATTGGTACTAATGCATAAAGTATGGGTCATTGTAAGCATGCTCACAGGGTTGTGATGACTGTGATAACGAGGAACAAAAGACGTAGGCCTATAGGTTATCATCGATCATCATTGAAATTAGCATCACTGATTTGTTGAGGTGTTTGACCTTACTTTTCAGCCATACAAAGAATTCGCGTTTCTCAGGAAGGAGATCCGCAGATTGTGAATCCAATTGAAGATGCGCTGGTCGCTCGGTTAACCGAATTGCTTAGAGACCGATCGATTGAAGATGCACGGAGAATCCTGGCAATGACTGAGCTGAAGATCGTTGCATCAAAGATAGGCGAAAGCATTTACCTTTATATCTACTCTGAAACACTTGAGAAACTGACGGCACTGCACAATCTTCTGGTGACTGGAGACATGAAGAGAATCGTGGAAACGCTGTTCAATAAGTTGGTTTCACGGCAAGATCGCATCGTTGTATCGTGCACGTACTCGGAAGAAGAATTCGACAAATGCAAAACGTACTTTGAAGGTCAGTTGTGTCTCGGTAGCTTGCTTTTTTAAAAATAAAAAGTCGATACAGAGTTTAGCCTACTGATCTGGCAATAACTGCCATGAGCGGAGTTTGGTTTTCGTTCTTGGAGGGGCTAAAGCCTTCTTGGGGGGGAGGCTAAGCCCGGGAAAAGATACCATTTACACGGTAAAAAAGAATTTGGTCTTCTTGGGGGGCATGCACCTCTGTGCGTGTGGTTGATACAGATGGTGGACAGGAGGTGGATTATTCACGAGATCTTGATGTCTGGTCCATAATTATTATGGTTTGTACACGGGCGCCTACAAAGACCTTAATTACACCTTTTCAAAGAGGCAACGGTGAAGGATCTCACCCGATCAATTCATTGAAACCTAGCGCCACCTGACCAGGAAAGAACTCTTCATAATAAGTAATTTAACAGTTATTGGGTAATGTACTATCATGCACAGAACACTTAAGACTTTTGGCAAAAGTAGGACCAATAAGAGTATAGAATGACCTTTTAACTATTTTATGAATGCCGTTTTCAAGTTTCATATTAGTTATATTATCGTAGCCTATTATAATTGGACGTTCGACTTTTTCTATTTAGTTTAATTTTATCTATAGGCTACTAGACATTCGAATTAGTTGCATGATCGGGTTGAGTCAGTGCATCCATGTAGTTCATAAAGGCTAGTGCTCAGATGGTGACTATAGAGGACATGCCAGAATAACAGACTGGTTTTCTATATCAAGACAGTCTTGGTAATTGCTTTTGGTAGACCTACGTATATAGCTAACGGTGAGCAAGATTTGTCATTTTACCGAACTAATGCACGGCATTAAATTGGCCATGCAGTATTATTACATTGGAGAAATATACATACGGTCTATTGAACCTTATACTTGGTATTCTGCAGAATTAGACACTTAATATTAAATGGAATTTTGTCCTTTGCAGATGAAACGACTCAACAAGAAGAACTCCAAACATCAGTTACATCACTGATCGCGAAAGGTTTGACGTTTTCGTCATAATCATAAAAAGCGTCGACAAAGGGAAGGGGCATTGTGAGGATACGAAAGTGCTGTCCCTATGAGCTCTCACTTTTGAACATGAATGCAACCTGCAGTTTACAATGGGGATTAAAACCTGTGAGATTTAAAAAGGTACAGGCTATCATAATTTCTCAACGCGAAAGAGCTTTATCAGAACAAGGTCATATCAGATAAAATCCTTAAGAGTTAGGTTCCTGGAAAGTGTCTGATAGACTAAAGAAATAGGGTATTATGTGCAAAATAAATTATTATACGTGAAGTAGGCCTACCGATATGGCAGCGCCGTAAAATCACGCTCTTTCCAGTGATCATTTCATGGGAGCAAAAATTCCAAACCCAATTTTGGCCAATTAAGATTTACTTGTTCAGGGGCGGATACAGAAATTTTCAAAGGGAAGGGGTGGGGACAAAATTTTCGGTGATCTTTGCCAGAAAAAATCTGATGACCTTTTTTAAGTCATCAGTCATCCTGGTCTCTCTCTAGTATACTAGAGTCTAGTATACTGCTTTTCTCTCCCGCTGCATTGATTTAATGGCTTGTTGAAACCAAATGGGGGCCACGTACAATGCACGTTTTAAATTGGGGGGCCTTGGCCGGATTGGCTCCCTGGATCCGCCCTTGTACTTTTTATAGTAGGCTATTAGTTATATATATATATATTCGTTTAATGTGAAAAAAACCCAGGTTGACAAGACCGCAACTCAGTAACATGAAAGGGAGCATTACGGGTTACACAGTCGCTTGTTGAGAAGGCACTTATAGAGGGCTCTTGGAATAAAGTTTTTATCGTCCTTCGGTGGCAACTCAAAGTTATGCGGACGTGGTCGAAGGCAGTATTGACGCTGAACAATCGGAGGAAACAAGGTCCTCAGCACATGAAACGGATTTTGACTGCACACTCTAATAGGCTATCGTCGGCTTCCTTAGCCAAGTCCGATACGCTTGGAGAGTCTTCTGGCAGGTAGCCCATCCGCTGCGTTCTGCGAAGAAAACGGTCGAGTCTGCTCCTGTCATCGGCGCTGGTGAAACCCCACCAGGCTGGAGCAGCGTAGAGGAGCCGCGACACAGTTGTGGCTCGAGCAACGTCGTGTAGCGCTGTTGATTGTAGACCGTGAGACTTGAGAACACGGAGGGCGTATAGGGAGCGGGAACAGGTTCCCAGAACCCCAGCGATGTGATTGGATACACTGAGGTCTTCTCGCAGTGTCACTCCAAGTATCTTTAAAGATGTTACTCGCTCTACTCCGGTGATTGCTGGCGGCAGAATGATGTTTCGGCGGCGATGGATCAGCATCTCACGTGATTTGGTGGTGTTTAAGCGCAAGTTGTTGCGGGTTGCCCATGCTGCAACATGTGCAAGTTCATTCTCAACTGAGACTCGCATCGAAGCTCCGATAATCAGATAAGTATCGTCCGCATACTTCAGGATCTTGTTTCGCTGGTCGACCGGGTGTAAATCGGAAGCGTTCACCACGAAGCCCGATGGTCCGATTCCTGATCCCTGCACTACACTGGCGTTGATCTTTGCAGCGGGTGACAGCCGTCCGGAAAATCGCGTCACATGGGTTTATGAATCTCTCATTTTCTAAGGGCATTATCTTGGCTATAAATTAATCGAATGAATATGACTTTCTATAATGACCGAATAACTTTGACTTGGATAATTTTTTCGTAGCTGATAAACACAATTCAAAATCAAAAGTTAAGTTTATGTAACGTCATGACCAGTTGATTTATTCTGTTATTTTTTGTGTGTACACATATTAGCATCCTTAAAAGAAGAAGAACCACAGTCTGTAGCAGCTGCTTCGATGGATACGGACATCAGGAAATCAAGAGAAAGCAAAGGTACCGGTAAGTTTAAAGCTGTTCTAAGTAAATTCTCATGCATTCCAAAATGTGTACACTCTTGGCTAGCACATTTGTTGGCATTTTGTTGAAATGTCGTCGATTCAATGATCCCGAACTAAAATCAGGCTGAATAATATTTGGTACACGCCAAAGACATTCGTGTTAAGAATTGAAAATAAGCTGCTTATTCATATATAGACCAGACAAATTCCCACGTGTAGCGTTAGGGTTAGGGTTAGAGGTAAGCGTCACATAATAAGTATCTTGATACACGTAGGACGTCGTATAGTATATATACACCTTGAATCTTGATGCACATGACTTACTGTCTGTCATAGAGTAACTGACCTGACTGAAACTGACCTGAAACTTTGTTCACATTTTTGATCATCAGCCATTGACTGTCGCTATTTCAAAAGCTGGATTAGAAAAGAGCTTTCCTAAATTTTACATGAGCCTTAAGACCCTCTTCTCAGAAATATTTGCGCATTCACACTTTTGAGATTTAATCTGTTAGCAATTGTGTCACATTAAAAAAACTGGGCCTACAGTTTCATAGCTAATACTGCAGGGAATTTAAATAACTGAATAGAATTCATCTTGGCTCATATTATGCTAAGAACACCTAATACGGATGTTTCTCGAATATTAAATTCTGCGACTTAGAGCGCATTTTAATAAACTGATGCTCTGCGCTTGGCATAGAGTAGCATAACGCTTTGGAAATCTAGAGCTACGATGTAGGCTACTGTAGTCGTAGGAGGCCTATACAGTTAATGAGTTCCTGATCGCATAACTATCAAACAAAACAAACAGGAGACAAAGGAAGAATCAACCGTTCTACAGCTATAATCCGAGATAAATCAGAATGTTGGTAAAAATTTTTAGTTGATCGACCTGAACTAAGACAAGACGAAATCATTCCGGCCATTATAAGAAACAACATGGATTACTTCACGGAGCATATCCAACCAAGACTCTTAATCAACAAACTCCACAACCTCGGAATCATACGAGACGAGAGGATGAGACATCTGAGGAGCATGTCATACGACAATGAAAAAAACTACGAAGTATTGAATATCATCAGAGCAGCGTCCACTGAGAACTATCATCGCTTCGTTCAGTGTCTGAGAGAGACAGAGCAGAATTTGGTTGCAGATGTGGCGGGAAAAGGCGGTGGTGAGTTTAACCTGGTTTTTTTATTTTTTGACACCAGAAAAGACTCAATTTCTGGCTGATTCTCCATCTGTACAAGTCACCTTTACTTGGTTCACAGTAGAACATGTAACAGCTATTGGTCCATATTAGAACCTGGGCAAATAAGGATATCATGGACTTTTATGATGTATACGTTCCTGCTTTCCATGTCACTCTTTGCCAATTAGCAAAATCTGATAGATTAAAGTTTGTGTTTTTGCTAAAAAATACATAGCACTGCACGGAATATTTATTGTCATCCTAACCAACATGCGTTGCAATCGTAGAATAAATGCAATGGTTATTGCTTAACAGTGATCCTTAGGGTTTAGGTCTACTCGTTGCTGCCGAGATTGGTAAAGCTTGACTATACTTTTATTAATCTATAGGCTCACAGCGGAATACATTATACAATTTGGCAAACTCATTGGGATGTCCTAGGCCTATTTGTTTCAGCGGCATAGACAGTCAATTAGGCTACTTACAGACTGAATATTTAATTTGTGAATACCTTGGAATTTTAACTCATTAGGCGAATGCATTAGACTACTACAGTGCTACGGGATGTATTTGACGCTGTTCTTTTATCCTTACAGTTTTAAATTGATGTTTACAATGAGGATTTGGCTTTCTGGTATATGATGTCGTCCTTTGCTTTTCTGTAATAGTGGTGTTGAAGGTAAAAGTTGCACATGAGCCTGCAGAAAATCTTGACGAAGTGCAGAAGGAAATTGTCCAGAAACTGAACCAGTTGCAAGACAAAACTATTCCAAAGAGCGAGGAGGTGTGGCGATTTCTGAGTCAACTGAAGAGAGCCAACATTGAAATTGTCAGTGCACGGTGGGACAAAGGCGTCGTCATGTGGCTCTGGTGTCGATCCCAGAAAGCTCTTGGCACGATAGATCATCTGAATATGGAATTTGAGGAATTCGGCAGGAAAACCTCAGAGACTGGCCGAAAACCTGAATGTAATAAATTCGGAATTATGTTAAACGGTCTCTTCACTCTGTTGTTGTCTGGAAAAGGTGTGCCAGAGATTAGCAGTGTGTTCCTGGATAATCCAGACAGAGACGTCGGTAAGATTCATCGAATCAATCTCATACTTTTAAGACATTTCAGGGTTTGGACAATCTCGGTCCCACAATGATTTCCTTCACTGTAGTTGCCAGTACAATTCAGTTCCTCTAATAACTTGCAATGTCCAATCATGTTATGAATATTATTGCAATCATGCTGCGCTCATGTCAGTGTGAAATAATTAAAAAATACTATTATTATTATTATTGTTATTAGCCTATTAAGCCCTATTATTATTGAACAATTAATTAATATTATTTCATTTTTCTTATTTGTTGTTATCTTGTTGTGTTGTCATACTTTCAATCATAGTCTTCTGTAGCCTACGGATGTAGGGCCTATGCTGATTCCACTAGAGAAAAAATTATGATTATTTCACTCCTTAAAGTACGAAGTTTCTAGATAAAAAGGCTCTTCTGTAGTTAGCGGCGCGGGCAGACATAAAGTCTCAAAGTGTCAGAACGCTTGGGCCTAAACGTTTGCCTACACTAACCAGCCGTAATGATTATAATGTCTTAGGACTATATGAAAAACTTTGAAGTCGTTAACCACAGCAATTTTAGTATCAAATAAGACGCCAAAGGAACTTTGAACATGGTTTTGATCTTAAATGACGCAAATTTTAAAACAACATGTTGCTAAATTCTTTTATGCCTAGGCTACTAATCTGTTTTGATTCTTATCTGTTACAGTAGACTTCATACCGCAGGCTTACTATAAACCATTACTTTCTGTCTCCGATATGCATTTATATTGCTGAATTTATACCCTATATCTCCAGTAGGTAGGCGGTGTATGTAAATAATAATATTGTATATGCGATCCATGTTAATTGGTGACGTTTCTAACACAGTCACATCCTATGCCTACTATTGGATCAGACGGTATATCATATAAATTTAGGCTATTTGATAATGTTATCGGATTATACGCAAAGCCAACGCGCATGCAAGATAACCTAAATTGACGATGAACATTTGCTACATGTATCTTGAAAACTGTGGTCTATAATGTATCACCACCTTATCCTTTCTGTTTTAGTCTGTCAGAAGCTTTTTAGCGATTTTTCTGAAGAGATGGACGCAAAGATAGACGTTGGCAATGATTGCAGTGTCTGCACCGCAGCGAAGGTAGACAACAAGATTTACGTTCTTTGTAAGAATCCAACCGCAGTCCTTGTCTTTGAAGATGGAAACTTGACGCAACCAAGACAAGAACTGCCCGTCGATATCATCCTTGATCCAATCGACATGGCATTTTCTAGCGTGTCCAGCTGTCTTTATATCACGGAGCGGGGCATAATTGGCGTCTGGAAGGTCGACATGTCACATCCGGAGCACAAAGTTGATCTATGGCAGGATGCTCAAGCAGGTGATCCGTTCACTCTGTCAGTGACGAACGATGGATGTTTGTTGATGGTCAAACGAGGTCCTCCATCCAGTCTTGATGTCTACCATCCAGACGTTGGGTTGCTTCTCCATCTGCTTCTTCCGCCTCCCATTGTGATGCCCAATCATGCCGTGGAAACATCCAAGGGAAACTTTATTGTATCTTACGACAAAGCTTCTACATTTCCAGGTGGAGTATGTGAGATTACAAGAGAAGGACAGATAATTTCACGCTTTGATTTGATGTTTGAATCGATCAGCGGTGTAACGGAAGCTGTGAACCAGGTTCTTGCTCAGATTGGTGAGAAATCGGAGTTCCCTGCTCTCAAATACCTGGCCATAGACGACAGAGATCAGTTATATGCATGCTGTTATAAAGCTGATGGCGTCCTGTGCTTAGACTCTCGACTGAAGATGGAAACGACGATTGTGAGAAAGAATGAGTTGAAGACTCCATATCGCGTACAATACGTGAAGCAGGAAGAGCAACTTATGGTCACCGACAGACGACTTTGGAACGTCGTTTTCATTTTAAACGAAAAATGATTATTATTACTATGATCGGTGAGGAGAAGTTCCAATATGCATTTTAGACCGTATGCAGTCTTCAGTTTAAACTTTATCTTTTACCATTTCTAAAAAAGCGTTTGAGACTTGTTATTTACTCTCTAATATGGCCGGGATTCGAGGCGCTAAAAAGTATTCGTGGTAGCAGAAACTGTTGCAATGCATCATATGATCATAGGCATGTTAGTCCAGGACGGGATTGAGCATGGGCCACACGAACACCAGGCCACGGCTTAGGCACTTTAAGCCATAATATTGCATTATTATTAGTTGGCCATAGAGTGATATTCTGCGCCTGATGAATTTCAATACGGTGATCACTATGTCAATAGAACAGTGCGCAAGGTTTCTATTGGGCTCTCTTTAGTTTAGAGTTAAGACCTAACTGTAGCCTAAATGTTGGTCTTTTTGAACTAATTAATTAAACTATTCGTTTTCAGATTATAGGTCCCGCCTACTTTTCTTTCTCTTTTTTGATTGTTCTTCTGTATCAGTGACTTCTGTCAAAACTGGATAAGAATTATATCGTAACCAAATCGTAATCAGGAACTTATATAGAGTCAGTTAAGAAAAACTCCTCAGAGGCGCTCTAGTCGATCTATCAGCACAAACCATATAATATGAGCTTGACGTGCTTCAAACTACGTGTTTTTGTGTGCCTCTCTCTCTCTCTCTCTCTCTCTCTCTCCCTCTCTCTCTCTCTCTCTCTCTCTTTCTCTCTCTCTCTCTCTCTCCCCTCTCTCTTTCTCTCTCTCCCTCTCTCTCTCTTTCTCTCTCTCCCTCTCTCTCTCTCCCTCTCTCTCCCCTCTCTCTCTTTCTCTCCCTTCCTCCCTCCCTCCCTCCCTCCCCTATCTCTTTCTCTTCTCTTTCTCTCTCTCTCTCTCTCTCTCCCCCTCCCTCCCTCCCTCCCTCCCTCCCTCCCTCCCTCCCTCCCTCCCTCCCTCCCTCCCTCCCTCCCTCCCTCCCTCCCTCCCTCCCTCCCTCCCTCCCTCCCTCCCTCCCTCCCTCCCTCCCTCCCTCCCTCTCTCTCCCCTATCTCTCCCCTATCTCTTTCTCTTCTCTTTCTCTTCTCTTTCTCTTCTCTTTCTCTTTCTCTTTCTCTCTCTCTCTCTCTCTCTCTTTCTCTCTCTCTCTCTCTCTCTCTCTCTCTCTCTCTCTCTCTCTCTCTCTCTCTCTCTCTCTCTCTCTCTCTCTCTCTCTCTCTCAGATGCCCAGAGTCATGTTTCGCTACAAATCTGGCACTTGTACTAGTGTACAATAGTATACAATGCCTTATCTTTTGCTCTCGCATGATAATTACCTGAACGGTAAATACAATTTAAAATTAGCTCACAGTTTGACTAAGCTATTAATTGCACTTTCTTGATTAGGCTATGCACAATTGCACATGCAGTAAGGCCTTCTTCTGTGAGTAGCCAATCGTCCGCAGCAAATCCGAGTTACTGACAATATTGGCATAACATTAATTTTCTCTGATTTTCTCAGAAGAAACACTCGATCTTTATAGTTATATGGTAGGCGTACTTTATAAAAATTAGGCCTACTCCATTCACAGAGTCACCATGTTGTCCCTTATAAGTTGCCCAACGAGTTCTTAGGCCCTTTGGAGCGAAAATTCTTAAATGCAGAGTTGTAAAAAGCTCCCATAGGCCTATGGCCAACAAAAGAAAAATGGAAAAATCCGGACACCCTATAGCTTTGTCAATCGGACACAGGGCATGAGGTCAGAAAGCAGGATTTGCTGTAAGTCCGACAGCCATAACGTTAGGCCTTCATCGACAGTAAGAGGCATGTTGAAGATATAAGGCGATCGGGAGAAAACTGGCATGTGCACAGTGCACACACTCTATTTCTCAAATCGACCGAGATTGGATTAACAGAAGCTTTTTTGCCTTCGTTGATCCTGAGGCCTGAAATAAACTTCATATAAAACTAGAGTTGAGCAACTCTACACTGTTCTTAAATCTATTCTGTTTCTACGCGGTTCTCAACTGTGTAAAAACAACAAGGGTCGAAGCCATACCATCGATGTGTAAAAAACGCGGGCACTCAGGCCTACCGGTACATTTTGTTGGGTCTGAAGCGCTGCCGACTAGTTTCTTAAGGACACAAAAACCAGTAAGATCTATTTAAGACTAACTAGTAGCCTACAGTTGCGCTCAATAAATTTTCATTTATGCTGTGTTGTGTCATGATGATGATGGGCCTTTCCTTAGCTAGAACCCTTGTTTGTTTTGATTCCCGTATGGACGGTTATAGACCTGATATCGAAAGCGGATTGTAGGCTTAGGGTCTCAACCAAGTGAAATCTAGTCTGTGCTCATGCTTTGGGTTTTGTGTTGATGCCGTCTTCGTAGACCCTATAGCTGCTTCGAACGAACATTGTTTATTCCTTGATATAGCCTAGCTTGATTGACAAGAAATCGACATGATATTATCCTAGCTTCGCTTTTGTTGTTCCATTTTCAGGTGGTGCAGAGTAGGCTAGGATATACGCAAACTCTACGCGAAGCATTAGCCCTGACTAGATCCTTGACAAAGAAAGTAGGTTAACCGGACGTTACATGCACTCTGCAGTCAAAATAATCAGGCTAGATTTTACTTGTCCCCCCTCTTATCGACTGTGCACTCAATGCAGGTGCGCTTGTGAGATGGAAATAATGGCTGCTTACTTATCGACTACTATCATGAATCTTTTCAACTATAGGCTACCATTTTTAAAAGCTCTCATGCTTTTTAGAAACAACCAGAAATGCTGCCGTGGGTCAAGGTAGGTTCTCTCGTAATCTTGACCCCGAGTTCTACCTGGCTACGAAACCTACCAGCCTGTGACTCTTGCGGACTTCTATTGAAATTCCGAAGGTCTACGCTACGTTTACGATGTTGGTCTTTAGATATCTGCATAAATTATGCATCTGTTCCCTGGACTCATGATCGACTGTCCTGCAGAATTAATGTTTGCGAAGCTTTTCAGATTTTTCTCTTGATCCTTCTTGATATCCATCGCACCTAACTTTGAAGTTGGCATGCACGTCGAGAGTTAGCATGGGAACGACCATCCACTCATGCGTCCAGTCCAGCATAGCGTCAATGCACAGGCGCTATAAAAGTTCTTGTATTATTATTATTATTATCATTGCTATTATTATTATTATTATTATTATTATTATTATTATTATTATTATTATTATTATTATTATTATTATTATTATTATTATTATTATTATTATTATTATTATTAGTAGTAGTAGTAGTAGTAGTAGTAGTAGTAGTAGTAGTAGTAGTAGTAGTAGTAGTAGTAGTAGTAGTAGTAGTAGTAGTAGTAGTAGTAGTAGTAGTAGTAGTAGTAGTAGTAGTAGTAGTAGTAGTAGTAGTAGTAGTAGTAGTAGTAGTAGTAGTAGTAGTAGTAGTAGTAGTAGTAGTAGTAGTAGTAGTAGTAGTAGTAGTAGTAGTGGCAGTAGTAGTGGTAGTAGTAGTGGCAGTAGTAGTGGTAGTAGTAGGCCTAGTAGTAGTATTGATATTATTATTATTATTTGTGCCCGAAGGAGTTCTAATCTCTCAGGAGGCAAGAAATTGTCCGGAGACTGTTATAGGTCTAAGTAGCGCCTGCAATGGCTACGTTTCATCCAATACTGCAGTAATTATTATCATTGTTATTATTGTTATTGTTATTATATAGGCCCATTACTTCTACTATTGTTCTTGTCGCAATTTTGGGGTAAGGATTGTCATACTAGACTAATTGCTATTAACGTTATGCTTTTTGTCTGAATAATCCTGACCCGTATGCTTTTATTTTTCAATTACCAGATTAAAATGGCGAGTAGTGAACACGAAGGTGTCGGCGATATAGATATTATGGATACGACAGAAAATCCAGTCAGTTACTCAGGTACGTAGGCCTGTTCGTTTGTTGAACTGAAGATACCAAGACATTTGATGAAGCGGTATACAAGACTTCTGAGTATCTAGATTAAGATGTGGGGTCCTGTTGGACGGGAGTAGGCCACTATCTCTAACGGAAAGCTCCTAAAGCGACTATGGAACTCAAGGATTGTCACAAGCAGACTTGCTTCATGGCACATAGGCTACCCAACAGGAATGGCCAAATTACACAATTACATGTAATTGAGTTACAAATGATCAATTACTAGAGAAAATGTAATTGAAATACAAATTGCTAATTACTTTGATGTAAATCATTAAATTACAAATAAAAAAATAATATTACGCAATTTCAATAACATAAATTACAAATTACTTTGTAGCTACATGATACATCATTAGAATTTTAAAAAAACAATAGGCATCAACCGCAAGCCCTTTTTCTTACTTTCATGTGTATTATTTATTGTGTCAGAAATTATCTCTTTAATTTTTCTTAAGAAACTACAATAATATTGTTTAGACAAGTTATCTGATAGCCGCCGTCTGTTTGGCCTTGTAATCATGATTACAAAAGTAAATAGGCTAGTCTATCTAGGCTACAGTAACTGGATGCAGACTATACGGCAAGGCAGCATTAAATTGTAGCCTATAAATAATTTCTTAGCAGTTAGATAGCAAGTTCTTTTTTGTCATCTTCTACATACAGCGAGATTTCTAATTCGTGTCTGTATCCGCTAGACAACTTTGTGGTTTCTGCACGCTGCAGGCCTACAGTAGGCCTAAAACCATACAAGTCTTCGTCTTCCTCTCTTTCTTTATGATCACCTGATGTTCGGTATTTTGTTCGCAACTGGTGGCATTTTCAGATGTTGTTACTAGCAAATGTAATTGAATTACAAATCACAAATTACTTTGATGCAGAGCGGCAAATTACAAATTACTAATTACGAATGTAATCTAAATTAGGTAATTGTTCAATTACTCAATTAAATTGCTACATGTCCGTAACTGAGTCTGATACCCAAAACATTTAATGGGACGAGGTCAACCTTTGGTCGGGTCCCGACAACGCTTGAATTGAAATGCTGTAAAGGAATCTATAGATACCGAGCACAAGGCATAGCCTACTATAATCGTACTTGTCTTGTCTTGTCTCGTAAATTGTCTGTCTTGTCTTTAACCATCCTCGGACCGAGGGTTGGTCGCTCCACGGAAAAGATTTCTCCATTTTTCCCTGTACTTTGCTTCCCTCAGTATCCGATCGAAAGGCATCTCCATCAAATCTCTGATAAATGGCGATCCAGCTCGTCCTCGGCCTTCTTTGACGTGTACAAAGACAGTTAAGCAAACGTTCGGTTGATTTTCTTCGGTTGTTTCAGTTACATCCGATTTATTTCGTTTAAACTTGGAAAGGCATCGAGTGTTCCTGGAAGGGCGAATGGATCCAGATCACGGTCTCGTCGATCGATTACAGGAATCCGATGCAATAGACCATATTGAAGTTCAGATCATTTGCGCAGAAAAGATGTCTTTCATGAAGAACAGAAAGATTCTAGACATCATCTTAGAAGGAAATGCATCGGAAAAGATTGCAAAATTCTGCCAAGCTCTGAGAGACACTAAACAACAACATTTACTCAATTATGTGAAAGCCAATGGAGGTGAATGGGCTTCTTATTTCTGAGGCCAATAACAGTCTCATTTTCACTTTCTCAGCACATCTAACCTATATTATTCGTATATAGTAACAAATAAAATAAATTTAAGAAGCAGTTCCATTGAACGAATGAGTGCACGAGCGAACGAATTAATTGATTGAATTAATTAATTAGTTGCTTGCATGTTTGTTTGAACAGTTGATTTTTTAAGTGAAATGCCTAGTATGAGAATTGTAGAAAAATAATGGTGGGTCAGACGTTGATTTATTGGTCGTTCAGCGTGCAATGAGGACACTACTCTGGCGTTCTAAGAAAGACTGGGGGTTTAACCCACAAACCAATTCTCACTCTGTGAATGTCACCATTTGACCTGACCATAACATCATTCGTTGGCTCGTTCATCTATTTGTCTTCACCCATAACCATAGGCTATCTATAGCTTAATAATTAGATTAGCACTGTTGGCCTAATTAGTTAGGTAGCCTAGCTACAATCAAATTCGATTTTCTTCTGCTTTGACAGAGTACAATACGCAGTTTGTTGGCGACTGGCCTCTGAGTGAAAGGGAAATTAACATAATCGACAAGAACATGACGTTTTTAAAGCAGAAGATAGACACTGCCGGTGGGTTGTTAGCTGATATGCGAAAGCATAACACCATCACGCTGTGGCAAGAGGAATCTGTTGCTGAACAACCGAGCCGCTACCAAAAAAGCACTGCTCTGCTTGAGATAATCCGACGAGGTAGGGTCTTATCATATAAGTCGGACACCCTTTTGTTCTGACCGAGGTTACTCCGTAACGCAGCGTCACATCTACATGAGGTAAAGTTTATTGTGTAGCTTATCATCTCATGCAACTAATGCAGTCAGTTAAACCTGGCCAATTTTATATGAACTCGATCAGGAGAGTGCCAAGTATAGCGAGCTGACAAAATTTGACTTTTCGGTTTTTCGGGTAAAGCTGGACACCTTGGTTGGTAAACCTGGACAATAATTTGATGATTCAACCATATTTTGTTAAAGTCGGACAATAATAATTTGATGATTCAACCATATTTTGTTAAAGTCGGACAATAATAATTTGATGATTCAACCATATTTTGTTAAAGTCGGACAATAATAATTTGATGATTCAACCATATTTTGTTAAAGTCGGACAATCGATAAACTGAACGATTTTCACCAAGATCTGCGCCAAATTTATCAAGCTTTTTGCCATTGATTTCTCGGATCATCTTCCTTCCATTCTCAGTCCAGCTTCGTTTCATACTCCGAAACAATGATCTATCTGCTGGCTGCATAAAATGAGTTGTATGGGGAGGAAAGCACATGACTGAAACTCTATGCTCATCCATGGCAGTTAGGAAGTCCAGGTTGAAAACATGCGATCCATGGCCATCGAGTAACAGCAGATGAGGCAAAGGGTCATTCTTTGGAAGCTTATTCAGGAAATGACATCCAAATTCAGTGAAAAGTTTGGAGTTGATCCAGCCATTCTCAGATACCTTCACAACACTTCCAAGAGGAGCTCCAATGCAGTGTTCTGGTTTGAGTCGTTTACCTTTAAATATTACAAATGGAGGAATATAATGTCCCTACTGCATTGAAGCAAACAAGTGCAGTGGTTGTCTCACCCTTTTCTCCTGGATTAATTTCATAACACAGTTTTCCCTTTTCACCAACAACTGATTTGCTCACAAAACAGTCTTGAAACCCACTTTCATCACAATTCCAAATATGGGAAGGCATATCCCTGATTCCTAGCTTGTCAAGAAGCTCAGAATACTGGAGAAACCATTTAGAAACAACAACTTCATTCAAGCATTAGCATAACTTCATTTACGCAAAGTCGGACACAGGGGCAGGTCCTAGCAAGAGTGTCCGACTTTGCCACAAGCCCCTGATGGTAAAGTCGGACACACTTCAGGCAGGTCTTAGCAAAAGTGTCCGACTTTGAAACAAGCACCTATGGCAAAGTCGGACAGCATACAGCTACAGTTTCAAGCGTGATACCAGTTCAATATCGCTCAAACAAGTTACGCAAAACAGGCATCATACATTAATCTATATAATAGAAATCAAAACTCTTCCTCTTCAGCAATAAAAATAATCGTAAACCCTTAACACTGAATAAACGATTTCATTATGTCAACCTGCAAAAGTTCAGAAATTCGATTTACATCAAAAACAATCGCGTATGTAAAATAGAGGCAAACTTCCTACGGAGGTTAATAAGTTTTAATCACTAGATGAACCATCTGCAAATAAAATCTAATATACTGCCACCTGGTGATCGAAGTCTCACACGCTAGGCAGGCCGGCACAAATTTTGTCCGAGATTGCCTGATGTCCGACTTTATATTAGGTCTCCCTAGTTTATCCGAGTACAGGAACACTATCGACAGACTTGTGGACACAGAACAAGGGCACGTTGCTGGAATTTTGCTGAGGGAAGGAGGCGGTAAGTAGACCTATTTTGGTATAAATTGGTGTTCATACCTCGAAAGCGTTTTTTGCATGTTGAATATCGTACTTTGGCTGAATCATAACCTAGTTGGCAAAATCGAAATTGTCCTTCATTCAGTGAAGTCGAAATAGACTAGGCCTACGGTATATGATTGTCGCGAAAGGTTGCTAAGATCAATCTCATGTTATCGTCTTCACAGAATCATGGACCTCGTCCACTCTACATCAACTTACTAGTTGCAGAACTGACGGTTATTCGCTTACCAGCTCATCCAAAATTATGATAAGAAGGTCACTCTCTATTGTCGGATTCAACATTAGCCTACCTTTCTCATCTGTCCTTTCTTCACCCAAACCAACTTAATGAGACCTTGTAATCCTGGTCTGTGAATATAAAAATGCCTGCATCTAAACTAGCAATCTAAAAAGCGTCATCGTCTTGCCCTGCCCAATGTAGTGTTTTATTTTTAAATTTAACTCTTTTCTGTCTATTGCTGTCATCACCTTACGAATTTGTCCTCACTGGTGGTTTCAACATCCAAACCACGGGGTTTACGGATCTGCTACAGTATCGTTCTTTATCTAACGTTCTGTTGGTATTTACAGCTTTCAATTTGATTTTTTATATTCAAATCTCGTATTAAAACACAGATTTAACCGTGAATTTAGCTTTGCTGACGTATGTTCCATATAACAAGGCAGAAGAACTGGATAGGACATGTACTGAGAGGCAACTCCTTGCAAAGGGACATAGTGGAGGGCAAAATGGAGGGGAAGAGGGGAAGAGGAAGACCGAGGGAAAAGTTCTTGGACTGGGTGATAGAGGATGGATATGGAAAACTCAAAGAAAAAGCACAACACCGTGAAGAGTGGCGTCGTTGGGCATCTGGACCTGCCGGGAGGCAGCAGACTTAAAGAAGAAGGAGACGTATGCTCCATATAAAACCCCAACCGTGCAATAATTTAATTAATGTACTAGGTATAAGCTTAATATTTTTGCAGCGGTTGTACAACTGCATGCAACGACTGCTGGGACAGTACCAAGAATTAGAGAGGGCGAAGCGGAAATAGTTACACAGCTGCTGAGCGTAGTTCAACAGATGACTCCGAGAGAGCAAGCACGTCTACTGGAGCTTGCACAGCTGAAAAGCTTAGGATTAATTGATGCCGCTGTTATCCAAAGTATCGGTTTATTTTTCCACTGCAAAAAGTTGTCTGATTTTATCCATCTGGTGGAGAAATTGGAAACTAAGGAACTACAAAGAATCGTAGAAATAATCTACAATGAATTCATTTCAACTCCATCGAAAATAAAGGTGACACTTTCATGGAATGAGGACGAATTCAAAAGAATCAAACGCGACCTTGAAGGTAAACTTATAATTATAAATTCTTCATGAAATGTAATTTTTTTTACTCTGCCAATCCATTTTGTGACTGTTAGAATTATACCTACATGTATTGCTCACATTGCACTACTAGATAATAATATTATTGGTGGTTGCTTACTTGAGCAGAATGGAACTTCGCGACAAACGATGTTATACAGACATAATAATTTCATTGATGAACTGACCATTTATAAATTATGATCCCTACGTAAACTAATTGAGTAGTTAACTGCAGCATTAAAGCCTAAATCTTAATCCGACTGTTTTAGTTTAGCAAATACAACTCGAACCAATCTAACTGCTTTGGCTTTGTACTCACGTTGCTGTGGACAAATCGATGCAACAGTCAGAAGGATAAAAAGTGATTTTTTATAGACCATACAGAGTCTACACCGCTTTATAGAAATTGTTTGCTATTTTTAAATTCAGAAATGGAGTCAACACATCCTCAAAGCCAAGTAGCACCAGGTGGTATGTATTAACTTTGACTTGTGACAGAATGTTTATAAATTATTCTTTGTCGGGGATTGGATTTTTTAAAGTAGGGTTTTCACTGTAGGCTAACTGTCCGTTCTGTGGCCAGCATAAACAACATCAAACTAACATCATTAACTTTGACTTATATTCTTCTACTTTGGTAATCTGTAAAATTTTCTACTCCAAACTGAAGTACTGGCAAGATATTTTCATATTAAACCTAGTTGGAAAAAGTGAAAGCTTATACTCTGAGTTGAGTTTTGAGAACTGCAATTCAACTATAGGATATACATGATTGTACATGATAATGATGATACATAATGAACAATGATTTCGTTGCTTTCTAGTTGATACACCTGGATATGAATTCAATATGCCATCACCCATACAAGGTTAGACTTTTAGGTTATTTTTCCATTGCACGCATTGGCGCTCGCAGGTGTATTTGCAGGGGGGCAAGAAACAATGACCACGGTTAATTGTTTTAGAAAGAGTTTGAATAGGCCCCATGGCCATGCAATGCAGGAAATTAAGAACATTGGTATTTTACATCGAGGTTTCTAAGTGCAAACTTATCAGTTCATATTTTGTTTATCACAAAAATGGTTTCAATTTTCGAGGGGACAAGTGCCTCCTCTGTGCGGGCGCCCATTCCTGTATGTCGGAAGTCTTGTAATTATTGGCTCATTATGTGTCAGCGCATCCGCTATAAGATCATGATCGAGTTGGTATCCAAACCTCAGCTGGGCCTTGCCTCTAAACATCCTCTCGACCTTATGCTTAAACCTTTATCTGCATTCTGCATGTTATCTCTCTTCGCGTGTTGCACTGTAAGGACCGATCCTTTTATCACTCGAACCAGGAACATTTTAGTCAAGCATCGGGTGTTTGCTGTTGTGGACTTCCTCTGCTTGGAGCGACCTTCCTCCTCTACCACGGGCTCAGTTAATTAGGCATATATAATATGGGATCTCATCAAGGGCGGATACAGAAATGTTTGAAGGGGGCCAACATTTTCGGTCTTGGGACAGAGGAAACTGTCGTCTTGGTCGCCGAAAAATCTGATGACCTTTTTTAGTCATTATTTTGTCTCCAATTCCCAAGAAAAAGATACCATTTTATCCGCCAAAATGACTTTTTTTAGTCGTACACGGACTTCGTGGGTGTGGGGTGGGCCTACGAGAACTACTCATGGGGGAGGGCACGTCAACTTTCCGTGCCAGAATAGCTGGTCAAAAATAAAGTTTATAAATGGGGGGCATGGTCGGATTGGCCCCTTGGATCTCCTTCTCGTCTCCACGTTCTCTGAAAGCGTCTCTCTTCTTACCTGTGCTTCTTCACTGAGAGTGCCTTTGCGTGGTTCTTACAGAGAAAGGCGCTATGCAAATATCCAGATACGGTACGCGACGATACCCGGTAACAAAATATCATGACAAAGCACTCAGTCCTTGAAAATATGTATGACTGTGCATGTGCTATTCATTTGTTATGCTTTTGATGTCCCTTTTAGCAGGACCATCTCAACCAAGAGCTTTCGACACACGAATTGGCATACATCAACCAGGTTAGAAAGTTTTGCAATTTGTTCACAAACTGTCTTGTGGCCTGAGAGATATAGAGTAGGTCCCATGATTCCATCGCTTTTCAGTTCAAATAAAACTTTAATTAGATATGCGTTAGCATAATTATTGGTATGCAAGAAAACCTGAAAACTTCCAGCTTTGTTTATTATAATTTTACTGTTCATCATCCCATCATCTAGTTTGTTTCCAAAACGTCGTCCTAATGTGCATTCTAAATTTAATTGTAAATGAATAATTCTTTATTGATCGTGCTAAGAGGAGAATAGCAATGGGTAAAGAGGCATTCTTAAAACGGAAAGAATTGCTAAGAGGAGGGCTAAATAGGAATCTGAAGAAAAGAATGGTCAAAACATTGATATGGAGTGTGACGTTATATGGCGCAGAGACATGGACAATGAGAAAAGAAGACACCAAGCGGCTGGAAGCTTTTGAAGTGTGGGTATGGAGAAAGATGGAGAAAATTAGTTGGACAAGGCATAATATGTTACGAACGAGGAAGTGCTGACGATGGTAGAAGAGAAAAGATCTCTGCTCCTATAGATGCAATAAAGACAAGACAAAAGAATTGTGTAGGACATTTTCTGCGAGGAAACTCACTGCAGAAAGAAATAATTGAAGGAAGATTGGAGGGGAAATGGTGCAGAGGAAGACCTAGGCAAAAACTGCTGGATGGGATGATGGAGAAGGGTTACAGAGAACGTAAAGACATGGCCCAACAGCGTGAAAGATGGAGACATTGGACGTTTGAACCTGCCACTTGGCAGAGAACCTAAAGAAGAAGAAGAAGAAGATCGCGCTACTGATACATACGTACAATATTTATTTAAGACTCAACAGTCAAATTTATTTAACCTTTGAGCTTCTGTTACTTTGTATGCTCTTACACTATAGATAGATCTAGCATAGAAAGCCTGAAGGATCCAGAAGGTGCTTTGACGGATACAGAGTTTCAGAAATTACCAGAAAGCAAAGGTGATTTCTAAATTCTTTTTATTAAACCTTCTATGCTACTAATGTTAGTGCACTTGTGTAGTCCTACGTTATTTTGGTCCATTGCCAGAAGTCGAAAATCCAAATAAATGACCTTTCTAACAAAATACAGTACACTTTAAGGACAACTGATGTTATTGCGCTGGAATAATTAAACTATCATCTATCACGCATTGAAAAATGTGGAATACACTCACAAGACATTGGCAAGCACAAGGCTTAAAATCCAATACCTTGTGCGCATATTTTCCGATCTAAGTTTACGGTGACCAGATGTTCCGCTAGCTCAGTGCAGAATTAACGCAGCCAACTTACTAGGATGTTTCAGATTTAAGTGTCTTTTATGTATTGTCGTTCATGTTACACTATGCATGTAGCAACAAAACTAAAGAATCGAAAGTTAAAGAGAGACTCAACCGTTCTAGGGATATTATTCGAAACAAATCAGAATTCTGATAACATTTTTTTATTAAATTTTTGTAGTTGATCGACCTGAACTAAGACAAGACGAAATCATTCCGGCCATTATAAGAAACAACATGGATTACTTCACGGAGCATATTCAACCAAGACTCTTAATCAACAAACTTCACAGCCTCGGAATCATACGAGACGAGAGGATGAGACATCTGAGGAGTATGTCATACGACGCTGAGAAGAACTACGAAGTATTGAATATCATCAGAGCAGCGTCCATCGAGAACTATCATCGCTTCGTTCAGTGTCTGAGAGAGGCGGATCAGAATTTGGTTGCAGATGTGGCGGAAAAGGGCGGTGGTGAGTTTAGCCCGTTTTTTGTTTTTGACACCAAAAAGATTCAATTTCTCCCTGCTTCTCTTTTGCAGACAGCCATGTTCACTGGGTCCACAGCCCCACGACCTTTCTCGCACGGTGTCAATATTGGAAACTCGTGGGCAATTGCAGGAGCCTATGTAGTCCTAATCCCGATATATTTGGCTGCCATATTATATACATAAGTCTATCTCTCTCTATGTCACTCTTTACCGACCAGGAAAGTCTAACAGCTCTAGGGTTTTTTATTTAAATTTTTCACTCCACTGCATAGTTCTTGTAGTACGAACAAAGCACATAGGGCTATATGCTACTAGTGCACGGTTACAATTGTAATGTAAAAAAATTATGATGTCGCAATACAATACAATTCCATGATTCAGCTTAATATGTAGACCTAGTCTTTGGGGTTTACCCGTTGCTGTCGAGATTGTTACAGCTTAACTAGGCTATTGATATATTACGCTATAGGTTTAGAATGGAATAATTTGACTACCGGTAGGCCTAATCCACCTGAATGTTATAATTATTTCAGCTGTAAAAGTCAATTACTTTCAGACAGAATATCTGGTTTTGTGAATACTTTGGCATTTAATTCGATATGCGAATACAGCGATATACATTCGGCTTTACTCTACAATCATAACAATCCTTACAGTTTAAAACTGATGTTGGCAATGAGATTTGGCTTTCGACTATCTGTTTTGACTTTATATTTTTGTGCAGTGGTATTGAAAAGCAAAGTCACACACGAGCCAACAGAAAATCTTGAAATTGTGCAAAAAGAAATTGTCGAGAAACTGAACCAGTTGCAAGACAAAACGGTTCCAAAGAGCGAGGAGGTGTGGCAGTTTTTGAGTCAACTGAAGAGAGCCAACATTGAGATTGTCAGTGCACGATGGGACAAAGGCGTCGTCATGTGGCTCTGGTGTCGATCCCAGGAAAGTATTCACTTGTTGGGGCGTCTAAATATGACTGAATTCGAGGAATTTGGCAAGAAAAGCCAGGAGGAATCGTCTGTTCAAAAATCTGAATGTAACCAATTTGGCAATTTGCTCAACGGTCTCTTCACTCTGTTGCTATCTGTAAAAGAAGTGCCAGCGATAAGCAGTGTGTTCCTGGATAATACAGACAAAGATGTCGGTAAGAGTTCTCGAATAAGTCTGATGCATTTATGAAGTTTCGAAATCTTTTACATCTCTGTTCTGCAATGGTTTCCTTCACTGTTGTTTCTGGTTAAATGCTACTCCTTTGGTAACTGGTGATCATTCTTTCATGGTGTGGGCTTATAAACAGCATCCATAGGCTACCGGTTTGGCGTTCATGTCATTTTGAAATAATAAACAAAGACAGTGTTACAATTTTGTTTTTATTATTATTACTACTAGTAGTAGTAGTTGTAGCAGTAGCAGTAGCAGTGGCAGTAGCAGTAGTAGTAGTAGACCCTAGTAGTATTCATTCATTATCTTCAACAATCAACAGTTTTTCAACACCAGTAACAGATAGTTCGATTAACAAAAGAAGCAAACATAATAGGCCTAATAATGATGAAATACGCTGCTTCAACGTTTCTCGCTAACTTTCCAGGGGTTCAACTCGGTGGACTTAGATATATTGGCACTTCTATGATAATTTAGGAGTATTAGATAATTAAATAGACGAAAAACCGAAATGTTCCAGTCAACGACGGTTGCGGCCATAGTTTCGAACATATTCACCCTACACCTTCCAGCTAGACGAAGGACCACCAGGACCATACCGCACTGATCCTTGGGTGGACTAGGGGCAAAATTCCGAAAATTTCCGGTTAACGCTTGATACCCCAGCTAGTCATATTATATAATGGGTGTCTTAAGTACCTGGGTATTATGCCGTGTTTTGCCGATTTGCTATCGTGCAAATCAAGTCTGTGATGTATCTTTTGCCAGTATTTTTCTATTTTAGTATGTCGGAAATGTTCTAAATATTTTCCTGAAGAGAAGGACACAAAGATAGACGTTGGCCAAAGAACCGTTCTCACCGCGGCGAAGTTAGAGAACAGGATCTACGTTCTTTGTGAGTATCCAACCGCAGTCCTTGTTTTTGAAGAAGGAGACTTGACGCAGCCAAAAGAGGAATTGCCCGTTGCGAGCACCATTGCTCCAGTCGATATGGCATCATCTAAAGAGTCCAACTGTCTCTACATCACTGATAAGCGTAGATCTAGCGTCTGGAAGATCGACGTCTCTTCTTCGGAGAAAAAGGTTGATTTGTGGTTGAAATATATGGCTGATTACCCGTTCACTCTGTCGGTGACCAACGATGGACGCGTTGTGATGGTCAACCAGGCCAGACGAGGTCATCCATCCGCTCTTCTTGAAGTCTACCATCCAGACACCCAGCGGCTTCTCCAACTGATCCTTCCACCTCCCATATTTGAACCCAATCATGCCGTAGAGACATCCAAAGAAACTTTTTTTGTATGCTACGATGAAGATCGTGGAGTTTCAAGTGGAATATGCGAGATTACAAAGGAAGGACAGATTATTTCGCGTTTAGTTTCGAACTTTGTTCCGATTAAGGGTGTGACCGAAAGTGTGAGTAAGCTTCTTTCTTCTGTTGGTCCATCACCGTTTTATCTACTCAACTATCTGGCCATAGACGAAAACGATCAGGTTTATATATGCAGTTATGGTGGGCTCATCATGAGCTTCGATTCGCGATTGAAGTTGGAGGCGACCATCAACAGGGATGGGCTGCGGGCTAGGCCTACTGCTCGCGTGCAATATGTGAAGCAAGAAGAGCAACTTATGGTAACCGACGGAAGGAATCAGAAACTCGTCTTCATTTTGAGTGCAAAATGATCGTTATTATATCGATAGAAAGAGGGAAAATACAACCAGATACACCCGTCCGGCAGCAGAGATCCATATCGGAAGTGCAGGAATTTTGAACATGTTTCCATCAACAATATCGATCAAGAGAAAATTTGGAAATAGAACCAATTTATTAAAGAAAAAGCCTATAGGCCTAAACTGAAACAATATGCCTACATAGTACACACGCTTCTGATTACCGGTTCCGCAAATGCAATTTTTCGACTGTCGTGTCAGGTCAACCATGTCTACAAAAGCATCAATGTTAATCGAACCTGCACGTAACCTTAAGTTCAAACTTTGTATTATGCCGTTTCTAAATGTGTTACAACTCCTATTCAGTATGAGAACTGTATAAAAAAAATAACTGGAGACTATGATCCTACTCTGGAGTTGGAATTTGAAGACAAGACTTGACATTTGGACGCTAAGAGAGACTGCGAAGGGTTGAATCATTAACCTCAACCGAAATAATGTTCCCACCCTGCGATTATTGACTCTCTGATTATCTGATACGACCTGGAATCGCGATGGTTAAAAGTATTCTTGCTGACAGAAACTGTGTCAACGTAGCCTAGTATTATAATAGGTCTAACCATGTCACTCCGAAAAGAATGATAGGCCTACGTGGAACAACATCGGTTTGGCTAACGTTGCATTTTAACGGAAATAATTATATTTGTTGTAGGCCTACATGCGAAATTAGGCATTATCATGTTCAACGGTATTGTCTAATAATTGAACATTTGAACCTATCGATATAGGCTATGTTGCTATTGAGAGCGTCTCTGTGATTGTGACTGAAAGACCAAAGTGACACCAATTACTAAATTAGCTATCGAAATCTAAGGAGAAGGCCGAGAAGCTATCGAGCAAGTTGAACAATTCGTCCACACATGAGAACTAACAAACGCAGCAACGATGTAGATGTAAAAAGGAATTGGATACGCTGTCTAATCGTTGGAATAATGAAAATGGATAAGGGGAGAATTAACCAGGACAGTCAAAATAAAGATCTGTTACATTATGATGTTGGTCAGAATGTTTGACAAAGCAAAAACAAGATGAGAAAAGACATCTCACAGCAGAAATTAGTTGGCTATGGAAGATTGCAGTGATTTAAAGCGTGCAAGAATAAAAAAACTGATGTTATAAGACAATCATTGGTCATTGACAGGTATACTGTCCGCCGGACAAAATAATTTTAACGGATATATAGCGCATGAGAAACTATGTAATAATCATGTTAAACGGTATTGTCTGATTATTGAACCTATAATAAACACAATAATAATATTATTATTAGGCTATGTCTCCATTGATAGAGTCTCTGTGATTGCGATATGATAAGAGCTCTCAATATATACTCGTATACAATACATTGCCGTCTGTTTCGCTTCTCGTGAAGAGGCCAGTGTCGTCAGAGGTCTAGATCAGCTGCACTTGGAAAGCCAAAGCAATGGTGACCAAGAGACCAAAGCGAGGCCAACAGATTTGGCAGTCCAAGGAGAAGCTATCGAGTATCGAGCAAGTTGAACGAATTATTCATGCGCGGTCGTCGGATGGATAACAGCCCCCAGCCAGGCCAAAACAATGGTTCTTAAGAACCATGGCATAATAAATATAGACTTAGCCTACTGTTTGGAGGGCTTTCTAATCTAGAAAGGCGGTCCATGATTTCGGCCTGGTTTTGTGTAATCGATACCAGACTTCTTTTAGGTCAGTTTGATTTTCCATGAACATCAACTGGCGATCATACAAGTGGCATAAGCCTTCTCTCATACCTGACTGGTGCTTTGTCCGGAATCCGAGGTTTTCTATCATGTGACCTTATTGACAAATGACCAATGACCACGTCCAAAGCAGATGTAGGCCTAGACCTGGTTACGCTTGATATAGGCTAGATGTACGTGGTATCTCTGCTATCTTACATTGCTACTAATTTGAAAACAGTGTCGGAGTCTGAAAATATTTCTAATGACAAATTTATATCTATCAGACAAACGCAATTCAATAGACAATTGCAATAAGAGTCATATGAATTGCCCTTAAACCTGTAAAATGCTATTTAAAAAGGTAAGTTTTATGGCCCACCTTATATATGTATAAGTTACTGTCTTTTTATGGCCCTCTTTGCCAACCAATAAAATTTGATAGCTTTAAGTTTGTGTTTATGCTTAAAAATGCATTGCGCTGCATTGGATATTAATTTGCTTATCGTTTCAACAAACATTAAGTGTTGCAATCGTAGCGTATAGGCCTAATGCTATAGGGTCTACTACTTAAACAATAATTTTCAGAGTTTATTCGTTTGTTGCCTAAATCGATACAGTCTAACTATACTTTTAGTAAGCTATATAAACCATGTATATTCGTTTAATTTAACAAAAACAAGCTAAATGCTGCATGTGTACGTACATTAACGCAATTGACAGTTATGGCTACTTAGTACTTATGGTTGAGATTGTAGACATGTCTTTGAATAACATTACTGGGACAAAGTTCATCGTGTGAGCTATGAGTTGCAGTTATATAGACTCAAAATGGAGTATATCTAAAATATCACGGGAATGTCAAAATTGTTTCAGCAGTACGGAGTCAATTACCTTCAGATTGAATATTTAAAATTTGTAATTCCTTAAAATTTTAATTTCGTGTGCGAATGCAGAAGGCTGCGCCAGATTATTTGACGTTGTTCTATTAGTCTTACAGTTTTAAACTGATGTTTGTATCAAGGGTTTGCTTTCAGCTATCTGATGCCACTCTTTGTTTTTCTGTATCTGATATCACCCTTTGTTTTTCTGTAATAATGGTGTTGAAGGTAAAAGTTGCACATGAGCCTGAAGAAAATTTTGAAGAAGTGCAAAAAGATAATGCCCAAAAACTGAACTATTTGCAAGACAAAACGATTCCAAAGAGCGAGGAAGTCTGGCGATTCCTGAGTCAACTGTAGAGAGCCAACATTGAGATTATCAGTTCTCGTCATGTGGCTCTGTTGTCGATCCAAGGAAGCTCTTGGCACGATAGACAATCTGAATATGGAAATGGAATTTGAGGAATTCGGCAGGAAAACCTTAGAGACTGGGCCAAAACCTGAATATAATAAATTCGGAATTATGTTAAACGGTCTCTTCACTCTGTTGTTGTCTGAAAAAGTGTGCCAGAGATTAACAGTGTGTTCCTGGATAATCCAGACAGAGACGTCGGTAAGATATGTAGGACAGTATGACTGTCCCCAAAGGTAGTAGCCTAGTAGGCCTACTTGTATTTTAAATATAACGTAATAGTAATGTAATAAAGCTAATAATACTTAAGAGAAATAAAACAATAGGCCGTAGTATAACTGAGCATATACCCCAAACTGTAAATAAAATATTCCCATTTTATAACCATATATAGGCTATATATATAGGCTATAGCGCCGCCCACTTGTACCCGATAGGAGTAAGCATCCCCAGACCCAAGCGGTGCATATAAAAACGACCTACGCAGTCAGACGGGGTCGGAGCGTCGCCACCACAGAAAGACAGTGAGTCCGACCACACAAGAGTTAGTCGCCGTAGCAGTCGTCGAAATCACCCAGAGTCACCACCGCAGAACAGGAAAGAAAGAGACGTGAAATCAGCTTATCCGAGAATAAAGTCTAGTCTGGAAGAATCGTGGATCACTTTATATGCGTCGGCACTAAGGAGATAGTTTTGGCACGAACTTCTGATTCCCCGTCATCACCAGCACCGATTGTTTCCCCAAAGGTCTGTACGTAACTTAATTGACATAAGATAGACTGCTCTATAAGTCTTAACCCATTCGCTACCTAGGACGCCGGATATATCCGGCGGAGGAAATAAATCGTATTCCCTCAGTGCCGGATATATCCGGCGGTACTACGCTGTCTGTTTAAGCTGTTTAATTGTGAGTGGCATGCCTCGGAAAGCCCCTATAGAAGCAGGGCCAGCCTTAGCACATATGGCAGAGCTTACATTTGGCGCCCCTGGCAATGCTTACATTTGGCGCCCCTGGCAAAGCATACATTTGGCGCCCCAGGCAAAGCGTGATTTGGCGCCCCAGGCAAAGCATGCATTTGGCGCCCCTGGCAAAGCATACATTTGGTGCCCCAGGCAAAGCATGATTTGGCGTTCCATGCAAAGCATGCATTTGGCGCCCCTGGCAAAGCATACATTTGGCGCCCCTGGCAAAGCATACATTTGGCGCCCCAGCCAAAGCATACATTTGGCGCCCCTGACAAAGCATACATTTGGCGCCCCAGCCAAAGCATGATTTGGCGCCCCAGGGCAAAGTATGCATTTGGCGCCCATGGCAAAGCATACATTTGGCGCCCCAGGCAAAGCATGATTTGGCGCCCCAGGCAAAGCATGCATTTGGCGCCCCTGGCAAAGTATACATTTGGCACCCCAGGCAAAGCATAATTTGGCGTTCCAGGCAAAGCATGATTTGGCAACAGGCAAAGCATGCATTTGGCGCCCCTGGCAAAGCATACATTTGGCGCCCCTGGCAAAGCATGATTTGGCGCCCCAGACATGCATGCATTTGGCGCCCCTGGCAAAGCATACATTTAGCGCCCCTGTCAAAGCATACATTTGGCGCCTCTGGCAAAGCATACATTTGGCGCCCAAGGCAAAACATACATTTGGCGCCCCAGCCAAAGCATACATTTGGCACCCCAGGCAAAGCATGATTTGGTGCCCCAGGCAAAGCATGCATTTGGCGCCCTAGGCAAAACATGATTTGGCGCCCCAGGCAAAGCATGCATTTGGCGCCCCTGGCAAAGCTTACATTTGACGACCCTGACAAAGCTTACATTTAGCCATCTGAATTGTGGACACGTAATGCAAACTTGAACTATTGCCATAACATCATATGGCAAAACATGATTTGGCGCCCCTTGCAAAGCATACATTTGGCGCCCCTGGCAAAGCATACATTTGGCGCCCATGGAAAGCATACATTTGGCGCCCCTGGCAAAGCATACATTTGGCGCCCATGGCAAAGCATACATTTGGCGCCCCAGACAAAGCATGATTTGGCGCCCCAGGCAAAGCATACATTTGGCGCCCCAGGCAAAACATGATTTGGCGCCCCAGGCAAAGCATGCATTTGGCGCCCCTGGCAAAGCTTACATTTGACGACCCTGACAAAGCTTACATGTAGCCATCTGAATTGTGGACACGTAATGCAAACTTGAACTATTGCCATAACATCATAATTATGGTTGTATTATTTGAGTTGAATAGTTGTCTTTGAAAAGGCGCTATATAAATGAAAAATACGACTAACTTTTGTTTTTACATAACCTTTATGATCATCAGTAAAAATGCAGCATACGAACAGCTCATTATAATCACTACCGTCAAAAAAGATAAAAGTTGAATTTTCCAATATTTCTCCGGTCACAGGAATTTTTTACCTCCGGTAGCGAAAAGGTTAAACTTATGGTGAGATTTAGCCCATCCCATACTCCCATGTAATATTTTAGATTCGCTTATGTTTTGTTGGACTATCTTGTCGAAGGTTCGTGAGCGATTGGGACTTCAATGAGTGAATAAAGTGAATAATGAATGAATGACTTGCTTTGGGATGCTAGCCTAGGATAATACTATTTAGGTCAGAAAGTTAATATCTTGCATTTAGTTACAAAATAAAACATACAAAATATGGCAGAAAGTTGCGTTCCTGCATCACTAAGCGGTGAGGTAAGGGAAAGGTCGGGCGACATTACGACCGAATTGCTGGAGCGTAAGCTGTCCAAAATAACTGAGATAGCCACCACACAGTCCGATCTGGCCACACAGTTGACCGAGGTGGCTAGCGCCCAATCGGACCTCACCCAGAGTCACCACGACGTAGTTGAACGCATGAACGAGATGGAGGAACTCGTTCAGGACAGAGTGGACCAGACCAAACCGAACCCTGACTTCTTCCACGAAGAAGTTGTGACCCAACGGGCACCGCTCCGTCACTAGGCAACCCTTCGTTCAACCCCACCGTACCCCATTCTTTGGCCAGATTCCCCGAGTTCGAATCTCGCACTGACGACCCCAGACAGGGAGCCAGTACCGGAATCTTCCAGCCCCGCAGGAGCGAAAGAATCCGGGAGCGTCAGTCTCACCACTTCCACCCAGAGTCCCCAGGTCCACACGTTGCAGCCGGTGTCCCATTTCCATCTTCTCTGGTAGCGCGGAGAGAAGGGGCACTCGTCCCCCTGGATGAAGGGCAGTCTGACGGACGTACTCATCAGGGGCGGCTCCGACGAAACTACAGATACATCGAATGAATCTCATACTTTCAAGACATTTCGGAGTTTGGACAATCTCGTTCCCGCGATGATTTCCTTCACTATTGTACCCAGTGAAATTCAGTTCCTTTAATAACTTTCAATGTCCAATCATGTAATGAATATTTTTGCAATCATGCTGCGTTCATGTAACTGTGAAATGATAAACAAAATAATAATAATTATAATTTTTTTTATTAATATTATTATTATTATTTGGACTTTCCAGGCTAGGCCTACATTAATCATTAATCTTGCTGCTTGACGCATTAAATAATTTTGTCGTCTCACAAATTTTCCATGATAATTGAACATGCGTATGTTCTTAAATGACGCAAAGTTTAAAACATGTTGCTAAATCTTTTATGCCTACTAATCTGCGTTGCTTCTTATCTGTAAACCCCATACCGTACTATAAATCCATTACTGTTGAATTTATATCCTATGTCTCCAGTAGATGGACTGTGTGTGTAAATTGTATATGCGATCCTTGTTAACTGGTGACGTTTCTAACACAGTCACATCCTAGGCCTACTATTGGATCAGACGGTAGGCTATACCATAAATAATATTATAATTATCATTGTATTATCGGATTATACGCAAAGCCAACGCGTAGCCTATACAAGATAACGTAAATTGCCGATAAACCTTTGCTACATTATTTGCAGGCCTATCTTTCTAATTATAGTCTACTCTATAATGTATCGCCAGTTTGTCCTTTCTGTTTTAGTCTGTCAGAAGCTTTTCAACGAATTTCCTGAAGAGATGGACGCAAAGATAGACGTTGGCAATGATCGCAGCGTCTGCACCGCAGCGAAGGTAGACAACAAGATTTACGTTCTTTGTAAGAATCCAACCGCAGTCCTTGTCTTTGAAGATGGAAACTTGACGAAACCAAGACAGGAACCTCTCGTCGATATCATCTTTGATCCAATGGACATGGCATTTTCTAGCGTGTCCAGCTGTCTTTATATCACGGAGCGGGGCATAATCGGCGTCTGGAAGATCGACATGTCACATCCGGAGCATAAAGTTGATCTATGGCAGGATGCTCGAGCAGGTGATCCGTTCACTCTGTCAATGACCAACGATGGGCATTTGTTGATGGTCAAGCGAGGTCCTCCTTCCAGTCTTGATATCTACCATCCAGACGTTGGGTTGCTTCTCCATCTGCTTCTTCTTACTCCCATTGTGATGCCAAATCATGCAGTGGAAACATCCAGGGGAAACTTCATTGTATCTTACGACAAAGCTTCTACATTTCCAGGGGGAGTGTGTGAGATTACAAGAGAAGGACAGATAATTTCACGTTTTGATTTGATGTTTGAATCGATCAGCGGTGTAACGGAAGCTGTGAACCAGGTTCTTGCTCAGATTGGTGAGAAATCGGAGTTCCCTGCTCTCAAATACCTGGCCATAGACGACAGAGATCCGGTCTATGCATGCTGTTATAAAGCTGATGGCGTCCTGTGCTTAGACTCTCGACTGAAGATGGAAACGACGATTGTGAGAAAGGATGAGCTGAAGAGTCCATATCGTGTACAATACGTGAAGCAGGAAGAGCAACTTATGGTCACCGACAGACGACTTTGGAACGTCGTTTTCATTTTAAACGAAAAATGATTATTTTTTAGTAGCCTAATCAGCGAGGAGAAGTTCCAATATGCATTTTAGACCGTATGCAGTCTTCAGTTTAAACTTTATCTTTTACCATTTCTAAAAAAACGTTTGAGACTTGTTATTTACTCTCTAATATGGCCGGGATTCGTGGCGCTAAAAAGTATTCGTGTTAGCAGAAATTGTTGCAAGGCATCATAGGCATGTTAGTCCTGGACGGGATTGAGCATGGGCCACACGAACGCCAGGCGCCTAGGCCAGGGCTTAGAAACTTTAAGCCATATTATGGCATTAGATGGTCATAGAGTGATATTCTGATATATTATTTCAATACGGTGATCACTCTGCCAATAGAACAGTGCGCAAGGTTTCTATTGGGCCTTCTTTAGTTTAGAGTTTAGACCTAACTGTAACTGTTGGTCTTTTTGAACTAATTAAACTATTCGTTTTCAGATTATAGGCCCCGCCTACTTTTCTTTTTCTTTTTGATTGTTTTTCTGTATCAGTGACTTCTGTCAAAACTGGATAAGAATTATATCGTAACCAAATCGTAATCAGGAACTTATATAGCGTCGGTGCTGACAGTGCATCACTTAAGAGAAATTCCTCAGAGGCGCTCTAGTCGATCTGACAACACAAACCATAATTATAATATGAGCTTGACGTGCTTCAAACTACGTGTCTTTGTCTGCCTCTGCCTCTCACTCTCTCACTCTCTCACTCACTCTCTCTCACACACACACACACACACTCTCTCTCTCTCTCTCTCTCTCTCTCTCTCTCTCTCTCTCTCTCTCTCTCTCTCTCAGATGCCCAGGATCATCTTTCGCTACAAATCTGGCGCTTGCGCTAGTATACGATGCCTTATCTTTTGCTCTCGCATGATAATTAGCAGAACAGTAAATACAAATCAACATTAGCTCACAGTTTGCTTAAGCAATTAATTGCACTTTCTTGATTAGGTTATGCACAATTGCACATGCAGTAAGGCCTACTTCTGTGAGGAGCCAATCTTCCGCAGCAAATCCGAGTTACTGACAACATTGGCAAAACATTTCTCCCCAAAACTCGATTTTTATAATTTTATGATCGGCGTAGGCCTACTTTATAAAAATTACTCCCTTCACAGAGTCACCATGTTGTCCCTAAGTTGCCCAACTAGTTCTTAGGCCCTTTGGAGCAGAATTTCTTAGGTGCAGAGTTGTAAAAAGCTCCCTTATACACAAGGCCTACATGTATGGCCAACAAAAGAAAAATGGAAAAATCCGGATATCCTATAGCTTTGTCAATCGGACACAGGGCATGAGGTCAGAAAGCCGGATTTGCTGTAAGTCTGGCAGGTACCGTATAAAAATAGGTCTTCATCGACAGTGAAAGACGTATTGAAAACCAAGGCCAATCGGGGGAGAACTGTCCCGTCTCTCTATTTCTCATAATTATGGAGCTATGTGCGTTGCACTGCAGGGCTGGATTCACAGAAGCTTTGCCTTCGTTGATCCTGAGGCCTGAAAAAACTTTACAAACAGTGGCGACGCCAGGTTTTCAGTTTTGGGGGCTGAAGCGGAGGAAATTTTTCATTTTCATTCGCCGAAATCTCTGATGAACCTTTTTAGTCACTTGGTCCGAATTTCAAGAAAATCATAAAAACATTCCATTTTTCCAGACGAAAAGCTGACGACTTTTTTTAGTCGTTTGGTCGAAATCTCATGAAAATATATATAATTTTCCCTTTCCCAAAAAACCTGATGACCTTTTAAAGGGGGCTTAGAGTCGAAATTTCGTGCAAAAGGCTATTTCATTTTCCTGTCTAAAAAACCTGATGACCTTTTAGGGGGCTTAGCTTCCAAGCCCCTTCGCGTCGCCACTGTTCATAAAATTAAATTAAAATTGAGCAACTCTCCTATGTTCGGTAAATCTATTCTGTTTCAACACGGTTCTCATTTTTGTAAAAAAAATAGCCAGAGGGTCGTTGACAAACAGTCGTTATGTTAAAAACGTTTGCATTTAAGCTACATTTTGTTGGATCGGAAGCGCTGATGGTTAGTTTCTTAGAACAAAGCTACCCAGTTCTTTTAAGCTTTAACCGGTACAGTTGCGCTAAACAAATTTCCATTTATGTTATGTTGTGCCATGATGATGATGGGCCTTTCCTTAGTTTGAAACTCAGGAGGTCTGTTTTGATACCCGTATGCGTGGTTATAGGCCTGATATCGAAAGCGGATTTAGGCCATAGCCCTATTCCGAGTCTAGCCTAGTCTATGCTTGTGTTTCAGGATTGCGTTGGTGCTGTTTTCGGGCCCCTATAATAGTGCTTTGAACGGACATTGTCTATTGCTCATGCTACCTAGCTTGATTGACAGGAAGAAGGCATCAAAATATCTTAGTTTCGCTTCTGTTGCTCCATTTTCAGGTCGTACGGAGTAGCCTGTGTAGACTCTACGCGGAGTAGGCCTATTAGGCTATCCTTGACGGGTTGACCTAGATCGTTGGCGAAACAGTACGGTACGCTATAGCCAAACCGACGTTGCATGAAGTCAGAATAATCAGGTTAGATTTTCCTTGTCGCTATCTCTGTTGTCGATCTGTTGTCGATCTGAGCGCTCAATGTACCAGATAACGCAGCTGCGCCTGCATGGGCGGAGTTTGGTTTCCGTCTATTTTTTTTTTTTGGGGGGGAAGATAAAAACTTGGTCCAGGTGGCGCGGCGCCGAAAATTTTCTTCGTTTCCGCCGAAAAAAGTTGATGACCTTTTTTAGTCGTCAAGTTCAAATCTCATGAAACTTACGATGCATTTCCCGGCCGAAAAAGTTGATGACCTTTTTGTCATCAGTTGGAAGTCCTTGGGGGGCTAAACCCGAAAAAATTGACCATTTACACGGTCAAACATGACTATGGGGCTTCTTGGGGGCCTTAGCCCCCTAGCCCCTGATAAACTCCGCCTATGTGTGCTTGTGAGATGTAAACAGGGGCTACTTACTTAAAGACTGCTATCATGAATCTTTTATCTGCCATTAAATATTTTGTAATAGGCCTTTCCCTCATAGAAACAATCAGAAATGCTGGCAGGGACAGTGGCGTAGCCATGCCCGGGCAATTACGGGCAATGCCCGGGATGGCAATTGCCTCTGCCCGGGTTGGGCAGGCACGAGAAATTGATAAATTTTTATTTTAAGCTTGATAGTTTGATGCTAGTAAAATTCGTGCCAACTACTCAAGGACTGAGTGCGTTGCATTATGAGATGTTGCCAAGCCAGTAACCAGAGACAAACCAAGATGAGGTGCATATATATATATACATATATATATTCTCCCTCCATATAGACGGAAACTTCGTCCCGGGCGGGTGGGGGAGGGGATGAATGGGCGGCCGAAGCCCACACGCTGAATATTATCACAGATCAAGATCGAGAGATCATCGAGATCATCTGTTGTCGCAGCTGTCGCAGTCATTAGTTAGGCTATGCTCTGGCTGGTCGCTCCCTGCATGTAGAATGATATATTACACATGTCCTCACTTCATGTGTTCCTTCCGACGGAAGAAGAAACCCTCTCATAAGTCACATTTACACTTCTGCTCCACAGAGTATACGGTTTCCAGTACCACACCATTCGCGAAATGTATACACGACTTGTTCGTACATTATAAAGGCCAGCCGAGGTTATACATCAATAGCTATTATTTAGGTCAAATGTATGGAGAAGACACCAGACAGAGAAATTAAATACTCTATTAAATGCTAGACGATATCTTGATTCTCATGCATGGGCGTAACTTTCCCCGTAAAAGTGGTGGTGACTATTCCTTGGTAGGTCTACACAACTTCTTAGTTCAATTCTTTCCTCGGCGTCCTGTTACAGTACCCCAGCGGTTCTCAAACTTCATTTTTATTATCCTCACCCCGTGTATTAGAGTCGTATTAAGAAGCAAAATTTAAAATGTATGTATACATCGTATAGTTTTAATCATGTAATCATGTTAACAAAAAGGCAAAATTGGTGTATAAGCTTAACCTCTGTAAGAAAGAGCTAACCTATAGGCTAGCGTTGTGTTGTTGTGGGTTTGTTTTTACTAGCGCAGATTTAAAATATCTGGTTTAATATCTGTCAAGTTCAAACGCAAATTTTAAGGCCATATTTGTCTTTGACAGGAAGAAGAGTTTTGGAACCAGTTCACACAGATATGAAGTGCTGAAAGGAATCAAAAATTTTGAAGCTTGACCAGAAATTAATCGTTAGACCAATATCATTCATCTCTCCTTTATTTTGAGCTCTAGGCTATAGACCTACACTGAGAATTTCTGGCTCACATTTAAACACCATTTGTTTCAAAAGTTATAATAATACACCTAAACAAAAATATGTTGCATGCACTAGACCTATAATTTTATAGTAGACCTGTGTGAGTCTAATTATAGGTTGTGAAAGAAATACAATAATGATGATGCTGTTATATGTTGCAACGTTAAAAATCTTTGCTGATCAAAGAAAGATGGACACAAAGTCCATAAACACAAAGAAAATTTATATTTATGTAATTCTTCGCCTAGGCCCTACCCCCAACCGGCGCCTGGCGTACCCCATGTGCACAGCTTGAGAATCCCTGCGCTGTACCTCTTCCCAAGATACAAATTTAGTATGAAATCTGGTGACACTCTTCACCATTCTCACCCTTTCGTCTCTCTCACTGGTGAACTCCACGATCTTTCCACTCACGGATAACTAGATCAATTTTTGAAAACAGCTCTTTCACAAATTTTTATCCAGATTCTTCATATTCTATTCTTGCTGACCTTCCCTAAAATCGAAGCAAACTTTTTTGGGGGCAGGGGTATGGAGGTCCCTTCAATGATACTTTGATAATAACAATGATTCCATAAAGTTTTGTGAGGCTGTTGGCATGCCATGTACTGCCTCGGAGCCATAAATATTTGTGGGAGTGAATTCCTTCACGTTTTCTCCTCAAATTTAAAGTGGTAGGGAATTCCTTCCCTCCCCTCCTCATGATTTAAGCCATGACTGTGGACAATGAACACGCTGCGGAGTGTGGGCAGTGGAGGCCTCTAGGCCATCAGTATTGGCGCCATTGCGATGTTAATCAATAGCCTTTATTATGTTAGAAGGTCAAATGCTTTCATGTTTAAAAAAATATTTCCTTGTCGGACCAAAAAGTGGTGGTGACTGTCACCACCACTTTTAAAAGTGGTGGTGACTGGACACCACCGTCACAATAGAACGTTACGCCTATGTTCTCATGTCGAAATAAAACGATGGAGGTGTTCTTCGCCTTCCCTCGTCTGATGAATTACCCCGGCGACATGTTTATGGGTGGTAGGCGTGTAGTAGATAGCAGCGTTAGATCCATAATGGTCTCTATTTGTGTTCCATCTGACCAAAACCAGGCGTAAGTCGCAACACACGCTTCTGAGATAATGACCAAAATGTGAAAAAAACTGAATTTTTTCAATTTTTTGTTTTTGACAGAAAATGATAAATAAATATGTTTTATACACATTAAAACCAAAAATTTTGCAAAAATATTATTTTTAATGATATTTTTGATAATTTTGTGGTTTTTATTGTTAAAATAATTCGATGACTTTTCCCGCCATTTTCCACTTTCCCGCCATTGGTAGCCATATTCGGTATGTGGCTAACAAAATAAATTAGGGATCAGTGAAAAGTCCAGACTTCCCTCTAGCCTACTATGCAGTCTGTTTATTTGTTGCAAATTTTATTTAATTATGAACATGGTTCTAAAGAATCTTGCATTTCTAAGTTATGGAAAACTTTAAAACTTTAAACGTTTTTTTCTCAGAATTGTAATTTGGACGGTCGAAGCATATTTTTACTCATAACTTTGGACAGAAACATGGCAGAGCAATAGGATTTGTGTCATTTTAAAAAAGAGACTTTATTCTTTTAGAAGATATATGACACTCATTTTGTACAAAATCCGACTTTCGCCTGGTTTTGGTCAGATGGGTCACATTTGAGTTCAGTCGGTCTGCCACACACAGGAGTCCAGTCTTCGAAATTGTCTTAGGCCTAGATGCAGTATCATAACTAAATGTAGCCTATACATAGGCATAATTCGGTGACAGCTGATAGGTCTAGCTATCCAAAATCGGCATTTCTAAGTTTATTCTCTTACCGTAGGCTACTCGTTTAGTAGGCTATAGTCTTTATGACCTACTCAGACGGTCAGACCTAGGCATGCAAGACCTGATTGTTCGAACTATTTTAACTCGCTGGAGATTGATTGGAGTGTGCGTAGACCATTGCTCAGTTTTTAATGTAGGCCTAACAATGTTAATATTTTTCGGGTAGGTGGCAGCAAATTTGTTGAATGCTAGTCAGTGATGACAGTGAATTAGGCCTATTAGCCTTTAGGCCTATAATTATAATGACATTATATGCATATAGCCTAGGCCTATTAGTTGCTTATTGCCACCTTCGAATTAATCAGATTGTTGTCTTAATTATGATCAATGTTGACTCTTTGTTGAGTTGTTTTGCTGCCCGGGTTCAATTTGGTGTCTAGCTACGCCACTGGGCAGGGACCAAGGTATGCTCTCTCTCTCGTCAGTAGACCTGGGAGTGACTTTGGTCAGCCAATCTGACCCCACTTGACCCTAAAGTGACTTGAGGTCGACTTAAAGTCGACTTCTCGGCGCCAAAACGACTTGACCCGACTTGGCAGAAAAACAACCGACTTCCGACTTGAAGTCGACTTCTGACATGGTATAATAGCCATTAGCCTTGGTCTATGTACGGTTACTAATGCAAGAAGTCAAGCCAATTTTCCTGCAAGCATTTATTTCATTTAGGCCTACCAATGAGTAATGAGGCCTCAACACTTAATTGATGCATGAATTAGTTAAAGTGTTATTAAGTCCATTTCAGGCTGTTTGTGCTTCAGTTTGAATAGTTTTGTGATGCTTTGGGCCATCTATAGTAACCTAGACAATGCGACGGCAAATTATTAGGCCTGTGAATTTTAGCTTGTCCATTGTCTGTGATTATTCAGATTAGGCCCTACACTCATTATTATCTTTTTACTATTAATATTAATATTAATTAAATTTGTAAAACGCGCAAGGTCTAAGATAAAATGGCCGACCGCGGACTGGTTGCACTGAATGAATGGCGTGATATGATAGGCCTAATTTGTAAATCTGTTTTCATAATTATTTGGCAACTAACATCATTCCGCAACTTAGCAATTAGCATTGCAAGCGCATCATCCTACAGTACGCTACTACAGCTACTAGGCCTACTCACTGACAGTAAAGTATTTCATTGTCCAATTGGCCCTACAATAGTTTTCCGTCTGCAGACAACTGCAGGTGTAGCGCACCAAAATAGCGCCAAATTATCGATTTATTATAGGCCTTGTAGACCCAGTTTTCTTTGCGCCGAATTCACTGACCACTAGAAGTGCACTCATTTGCTTGATAAGCACACGTGCTAGTGTTTTAGTAACATTTTGTTTCACCATTTTAATTAGGCGCATGCCTAAGCGCGACGTTTAAGCATAGAATAACAAATCATATGAATAGATCGGCAGACGGCAGTCTGCACGATAGCCGACCGGTAAAATAATCAGTAAGTCTCTGTTTAGCAAAGGACTCATTCATTCTTGTAAACACACTAGGCAACAAAAGCTGCTTAAATGCTGTCACGATCATTGGTTTGAAGTGGCAAATTTAACTATGTTTGTGTCTCAAGTCGGTTTAAGTCGACTTGAGGTAAAAACAACTTCAAGTGACTTCTATCTACAAAATTCGACTTGGGGTCAGTTGCGGTGAGTAGAAACGACCCGACCCGACTTGGGATGACCAAGTCGACTGGGGTCGACTTATTGGGGTCGACTCCCAGGTCTACTCGTCAGCTTGACCCCGGAGCTTAAACTAGCCGTGAAACCGACCAAACACCCTGCCTGTGTCTCCTTGCGGATTTCTTGTGAAATGCTAAGGATCTACGGCACGTTTACAAACGAACAACTCTTGGCGTTACTGGTGCTCAGGCTGGCGTTCGCTGAGCACGGTCTATGTTATAATAATTATTATAAGCTTACTTCAGATTTCTGCACAAATGCACCTGCTTATTCGACTCATGATTGTCATGCACATGCTTACGATGCTTTTCAGGCTTACTTCTGGATCCTTCTTGATATTGATCGCACCTAACTTTGAATTTGGCATTCACAATTCCACATCGAATAGGCCTATTCGATTTTGCCTATTCGCGACCATCTAGGCCTATACTGATGCCTCTAGCAGGGCTTCTTTAACCCCTCACTGCCCAAAGTGTAGCATATGTCATGAGATATCCTATTCACTCGGTCGGTAAATGGTTAGAGGAATTTTTATATAAACGCAGAACCCTTCTTTCGTTTTCTATTTTTCTATTTTCCAGGGAAATTACTCCCAATCGGATGACATTGACCTTTTTGCAATATTTAACTGCTCAGAAATGTTCTGCAACATAGCAAATACATTTGGAACTGCACACTTTCTGTCAGGGCTGTTTTTAAGGAATTTTTAGAACTGCACAATCCCTTCTTTCCTTTCCAATCCTCCATGGTAAATTATTTCCAATCGGAGGACAATGACCTTTTTGCTAGTTTTAACTGCACAGAACATGTGACAGAGGTGCTTCTACAGCTGCACAAATCCATTTAGAACTGCACATTTTGTGTACAACTGCACGTTAAAAAAAGCCCTGCTTTCTGTTGAACTGCACGCTGAAATTCCTGCAGTCTTGCGTTATTGAGCGGTCGCCTTCAAAGTTCTTGTATACATAATAATATCATCTTTAACTGAGGTAGTTCTAATCCTTCGATCAGATCAGCCAGAAAATTCCCCGAGACTGTTGTGCAACGGCTACGTTTCATCCATCATCATTGTTACATGTTTAACGACACTGCCATTTCGAAGATGATTAGTGTCGCCACGCCATTTAGGTCCCCGTGGACGGACCGTGCTAGCCCGAGATTTGAATCTCTGAAATAGCCACCTTCGGGAATCGAACCGCGACCCGCACGCTCTTTCACAGAGTGAATTGCGTGCAGACGCGCCGCCTTACCGGTGTAGCCAAGCGAGCCAGTTAAACGTTTCATCCAATTCTTTCAAGTCAAAGTAGTTATTATAGGCTATTATTAGGCTATAATCACTGCTTCCCTACGATTGGTAGACTTATAGGCGGAGACTTTGGTCAAGACGTTGGGTGGGACGAACGAGCGGTCGAATGCCAATCACCGAGGCGCGACATTTTGGGCGGACGGCTGAGTCGCTGACCGACATTTTAAATTTTCATCGACCACAATTTCTGATGACCTTTTTTTGGTAGAAATTTTCTGAATGCACCTTTTTCCCTGCCAAAAAAGTTGATGACCTTTTTTAAAAACAAACCTATGCATTGAAAAGGGACAAATGCTTGGACGGTCCCCAACACAAACATTGAGGGGGTCCGTCCCTCTGTCCCCCTAAGTATCCGCCCATGGGTAGACCCTATTATTATTTTGCTGTGGTAAAGATTGTCAGACTAATTGATGATGCTCTTTTTATCTAAATAACCCTGATCTTTAAGATGCTTTTATTTTTCGAATACCAGACTAAAATGGCGAGTAGTGAACACGAAGGTCACGGCGATGCGGACAATATGGATACGTCAGAAAATCCAGTCACTTACTCAGGTACATTGAACCTTTCGTTTCAGCTGAAGATCCTAAGAGGTTTGATAAAGCGGTATTCGAGAGACTTCTAGCCCTACGCCAGTGATTTATCCTATAGGCCTATGTACACGTAAGGCTCCAACGGATGGGTTTCGAGCACCAGATTCAGCAATTGGGTCTTGGCACTAGCAGCTAGTGCTATAAAGAATGTGTTTAATAACTTAAACCAAAATTAAATCTTTGAGCCATTTGCATAATAAATTTAGTGACACAGTGGCCTATTGGTAACACATTTGGCAGATGACCAGTGACCATGTGCATTCGGGTTTGACACCTGAGTAAGTTGTAAGATGTTTCTGGCCACACAGGCTTTATGCCTTTGTCACCAAGGGCTCAGCGTGAGTTGGTACCAGCGTCAGCTGAGAAGTAAAGTGAACGTGTACATAATACATATCTCCCAAAGCTTCAATATCGGGCACTGCATTGTTTCTATGGTTCAGTTAATTTTTTAATGAACCGTTAAACTGCCAAAGGGTGGAATTGAACAAGAACAAGGACGCTTAAACATCCAATAATTTTTCTTCTGTTATTTTAATTACAGCCGATGTATTTCGCGTAAACTTGGAAAGACATCGAGTGTTCATGGAAGGACGAATGGATCCCGACCACGGTCTCGTCGATATATTGCAGGAAACCGAAGCAATAGATCACATTGAAGTTCAGATCATTTGCGCAGAAAAGATGACGTTCATGAAGAACAGACAGATTCTGGACATCATCTTAGAAGGAAATGCATCGGAAAAGATTAAGAAACTCTGTCAAGCTTTGAAAGACACCAAACAAGAACACTTACTCAATTATGTGAAAGCCAATGGAGGTGAATTATAGGTTTACTATTTTTCTGAGGCCATTGACAGCGTTCTCGTTTTTTACTGTGTCTGTTTATCGATTTTCTTCGCAGTAATAAATAGGGTCTAATTATAAATTTAAAGCTATATATGATTGAAAAAATGATCAACCGAAAGCAAATAAATTAATTTAAATGAATGAAATAATTTTTTTCTCATCCTTGAATCCTTGATCCATCGATGAAAATTGATTCTGGGTTAAATGAGTGTCACTGTTTCGCCCAACCGTAACATCATTCGTTATTAATTTTCGTGTTGACTCCTTCAGCTATTCGCTTCCTATCCATAGTAGGCCTACTATTGAAATAGCGTTGCTTGGTAAAATTCATTAGTTAACTGAAAAACTTGAAATTTCTTTTGCTTTGGCAGAGTACAATGCAAAGTTTGTAGGCGACTGGCCTTTGGGTAAAAGAGAAATTAACATAATCGACAAAAACGTGACGTTTTTAAAGCGGAAGTTGGACACTGACGGTGGGTTGTTACCCGAAATGCGGAAACATAACACCATAACACAGTGGCAAGAGGAATCTGTTTCTGAACAACCTGGCCGCTACGACAGAAGCACTGCTCTGCTGGAAATCATCCGTCGAGGTAGTTTATCCGAGTACAAGAACACTATCGACAGACTTGAGGACACGAAACAAATACACGTTGCTGCAATTCTGAGGGAAGGAGGCGGTAGGTATTTTCCTATAAATTGATGTGCACACCTCAAAACTATTGTGTAGGCGTAGGCTACTGTTGGAATGCAGAGCTTTATTCACGATTAAAGGAGATAAAGATTGTCACATGTAATCTTAACTACTAGCACAAACACGGAACGGAGAAGAAGGAGGAAGTGACGTATAACATAGACTAAATTATATAGAGTCATCTACAGTCATCTATGCTAGCGCCATCTAGAATGTGTATCATTATTCCAACACCCCCACTTTATACACACTCAGAAAATTAGGTTAGTGTTATTTTTCTAACCCCATCCCAGAAATGCATTTGTTATGCAAATCTTTACACAGTCCTTTCGTTAAACAGTCAGCAACCATGTTTGTTGTTTCAATCTGTTTAACCAGAATGTCTCCAATTGCAATTCTGTCTCGAATGAAGTGATGCTGCACAGCAATGTGCTTGGTCTTGGGTCGATATCCGGGATTTCTAGCAAGATCAATCGCCCCTTTGTTATCACAGAAAATCTCCACCACATCTGAAGCTTGAGGAACAAGTTCTTTGTGAAGTCCCTTTAACCAGATAGCTTCTGTAGCAGCCATGCTTAAAGCCATGTACTCTGCTTCAGTTGTTGACTTTGCAACTGTTGGTTGTTTCTTTGAGTTCCAACTTATTGCGGCACCACTTAAAACAAAAGTGTATCCTGTGGTTGATTTCAGATCCCTTTTATCACCACCCCAGTCAGAATCACAAAACCCAATCAAATCTTCATTGGTTCTCCTGTACACTAGTTTGGTACTTGCAGTCTGCCGAAGATATCTAAAGATTCTTTTCACTGCAACCCAATGAGTTTTTCCATAATTGTTATTGAATCTGCTCATGACCCCCACTGCAAATGCGATGTCTGGTCTTGTAGCCTGTGCTGCATACATAAGGCTACCCACAGCTTCTTGAAAAGGAATGTTTCTCATTTCTTCTTCTTGCTGTTGACTGTTAGGAAGAAATTCTTCTCCAAACAAATCTTGATTCGAATCAAGTGGAGTTGAAACCCCATTGCACTCAGTCATATTGAAGCGGTTGAGCCCTTCTTCAATATATTTCTCTTGATCAAGTGATATCGTTCCTGTATCACGATCTCTTTGGATATGAATGCCCACACAATAGTGTGCCTCACCAAGATCCTTCATCTTGAGACGTTTCATTAGATCTGCTTTCAAATTCTGTTTCTCCTCCTTGTTGTTCGAGAGAATTAAAAGATCATCAACATACACTGCAATGATTAAGATCTTTCCGTTTTCACATCTGTAGTAAATGCAAGTGTCAAAATTTGATTGCACAAATCCAAGTTCTTTCAACAACTTATCCAATTTCTTATTCCAGGCTCGGCTTGCTTGCTTCAGACCATAAATTGACTTCTTTAGCCGACAAGTTTTACCATTCAGCCGAAAACCACCTGGCAATTCCATGTAAATTTCTTCTTCGAGCTCAGGATGCAAAAATGCTGTTGTGACATCCATTTGATCAATGTCAAGGTCGTATTTTGCAGCCAGTGCCATCAGAAGACGAATGGAAGTATAACGTACAACCGGCGAGTACGTTTCCTCATAATCAATGCCTGGTTTTTGTGAACATCCTTTAGCCACTAAACGAGCTTTGTAACGCTCAACTGTACCATCAGATTTCAGCTTTGTTTTGAAGACCCATTTGCACTTAATTGCTTTTCTCCCAGTAGGTACATCAGATAATGTCCATGTCTGGTTTTCAACATGTGCCTGAATTTCTTCTTCCATTGCACGTTTCCATTCTTCTGCATATTGAGAAGTAAGTGCTTCTTCAACAGTTGCTGGATCAGTACTTTTACACAATGTAGCTTGATGCACAACAAAATTCTCATTGAATATTTGCTTATTTGGAATACGAGTTCTTTTTGGCCTCTCAAATGTGTCTCGTATCACTTCTCCATCATCAGTTATGTCCTTATTGACCACTGAAATATTTGATCCATCAGAATCTTCTTCCACAGAGTTTATTTCCAAGCCAGTGTTCGAGCCATCAGTAAGATTAGTCTTTGATCCACCAAACTCCTTTGAACCATCAGACTCCCCCACTTCAACATGAGTTTGGGTATTCTGAAACTGCTGTTGATTATGAATGTCTGAAGTGACAATTTGCGATGAGTTGTCATCCGCAACATCTGGAAATGGATCATCTGAAGACGAATGTCGAACAGGAAACTGAGATTCAAAGAAAACAACATCTCTGGATCGAGTGAATTTCTTTGTAACAGGATGAAGCATTCTGTAACCTTTGCTTTCTTCACAGTAACCAACGAAGATGTACTCTTTTGACTTAGAGTCCCATTTCTTGCGGTTATTATCAGGAATTTTCACCAAAGCTTTGCAACCAAAAACACGAAGATGGCTTAGGTCAGGTTTTTCTCCTGTCCATGCCTCTTGAGGTGTCATATTTGGTAAGACTTTTGTAGGTGACCGATTCTTCAGATAATTGGCTGTATTTACTGCTTCTGCCCAAAAATCTGTGCTTACTCCGGATTCTAGAATCATTGTTCGAGCTCTTTCTACCAAAGTTCTGTTCAGACGTTCAGCAACTCCGTTCTGCTGAGGAGTATACGGAATCGTGGTTTCGTGACGAATTCCACAACGTCGTAAGAAACTCAGAAAATTTTCATTGACATATTCAGTACCATTATCTGTTCGAAGAGTTTTGATACGTTTACCAGTCTGATTCTCAACAAGAGATTTGTACTCCTTGAACTTCTCCAGTACCTCAGTCTTTGATTTCAGAAAATAGACAACCGAGTGTCTCGTGAAATCATCAATCAATGTCAGAAAATACCGTGCTCCACCAACTGATGAAACATGCATTGGACCACAAATATCAGAATGAACAAGACCAAGAACGTGCTTCGCTCGTTTGGCTCCTGTTTTCTTGAACGGTTTGCGATGCTGTTTGCCTTTCACACAAACTTCACAGGGAATAGTTGCCGTCCCTTCAGACTGAACACCAGTAGACATAGTGCTTCGAAGTAGGCGCATAGAAGGCCGATTAAGATGTCCAAGGCGACGATGCCATAAGTTTACAGAGTTCGTTGACAGCGCAGCAAACATACGAGATTGCTTACAGTTCAAACGATACAGTCCATTGACTTCTGTGGCAGTTCCAATGACACTTTTTGGATTGACCTTCACCTGCTGATTAACTATGCGACAGCCTTTCTTGTCAAACAAAACAGTTTTACCCTCCTGAGCAATTCTGTTAACTGCTAAGAGATTTATAGCCAAATCTGGTACATGAACAACATCTGAAATTTCCATTGTTTTCTTTGTTGACAACGGAATCGATAATGTTCCCATTCCAGTACTTTTTAACTTTGTTCCATTTGCAATTCCAACCTCTTGACTAGAATCTGAAGAAAAATTCTTAAGCAAGTCAAGTCGAGATGTTAGATGTACCGTGGCACCTGAATCAAGATACCAATCATCATTCATCGAGGTAGGCTGCACCGATGAAACTGAAAAATTCGTTTGGGCTGACACAGCACCAAAATTCGCGTTGGCTGAATTCTTATGTGGTTTAACCTTGACCTTCTCACATTGCGAACGAATATGACCAAAACGATTACATTCAAAACAACGTGGTCCTTTTGGCTTACTTTTCATCTGGGACATGCCCTTGTGGGACCTGCTCATTTGAGACCTGCCCATTGAAAATGCTGAATGAGTTGCAACCGAAGTCGTACTTGCTCCTAGCTCCTTAACACTGTCCTGAAGCAATAGACTTTTTACAAACTCAACTGTTGTGTCTTGCTTTGATCCTTGGATGCCTAATATTAAAGGCCTATACTGATCTGGAAGACCTCCAAGAATTATGCCTCCAACAACATTGTCCTGAAAAGGTTGACCAATTGATTCCAATTGTTCTGCAATTGACAAAATGTGATCTACATACTGCTGCATCGAAGGAAAGTTCTCAAAATTTGTCTTAAACAAACTGGAATACAGTCCAATCAGACGAACAAGAGCAGTGCTTTCATATTCACCTCTCAATGCGTCCCAAGCAGCTTTCGCAGTCTGGCATTTCTTCGTGACTCTGGTTGAACAGGGCTTTAGGCTGAGATTGATTTTGGCTAACGCACGTAAGTCCAAATCCGGATCAACAGTCTGGCCCTCTTTTGGTGAAACACAGCGCCATAAACCTGCGTCAATTAAGAAATTTTGCATCCAGAATTTCCAATCACCATAATTTTTGCCATCAAGATGCTTCGCTTCCGGTAAACCTCCGACGGAATTTGTAGTAACTGTTGTCGCTACATTACCTGTTCCTGTGCTAATTTTCTCCTGAATTCTCAAAACTTGCTGCTGTAGTTCTTCCAATGCCGCCATTTTGACGCGAGAACAAGAAGAAACTTCAGCTTCTATCGACTCGGATAATTAACGAGAAAACTCGAAAAATATTAGTCGACCAGTCGTCCTGGGAATTAACCAGTCGTCCTGCGTTCGACCTGGGCACATAACCTGTTGGAATGCAGAGCTTTATTCACGATTAAAGGAGATAAAGATTGTCACATGTAATCTTAACTACTAGCACAAACACGGAACGGAGAAGAAGGAGGAAGTGACGTATAACATAGACTAAATTATATAGAGTCATCTACAGTCATCTATGCTAGCGCCATCTAGAATGTGTATCATTATTCCAACAGCTACACTGAAACTCTGTACTTTGCCTGTATCATACTCTTAGCTAGGAGTATAGAGTTGCAGTAGTCAAATCTCGTCGTGAGAATAAGGTATCAGTAGGCCTATTCTAACGATATGGAAGAGCCACAGAAAGCGAAACTGTCGAGTCCTTCTAAGGTGAAAGTTATATAGACTATATAAGTGTATTATGTAATATTATAATTATTTGGACTTGTATATAAGTTTATTATGTAAGTCCAAGTATATGCAGTTTATTGGGATTATTTTGGCAGAGAGTGTTGAAGCAAGTGTTATTCGAAGACATGTAAATTATTATGACAGTGAGAGTAGATCGGACGAAAGTGAAAGTTCATCAAACTTTAGACGTTTAGAAGAACGGTGAAAGGAAGGAAGGAAGGAAGGACGGAAGGTGAGAAGGAATGAAACCCTCACGCATTCGGCGTCTTCATAAAAACTTTAACACAGCGGTCAGTTACAGACCTGTTGTATACAGTTTCTTTATCCGACGTTCAGTTGCAATTTTCTGTTTTAAATTTTATTTTATTTTTTAAAATGGGATTTGAACTTTTATTTTTGCTAAGGTCTTACCTGACATCGTAGGCCCTATTTCAATTTAGCTGTGTGATGCAAATTTCATTTAACTCATCAACGGTATTTACGTGAAATAATTTAATTAGGCAATATACTAAGGATAATCATTTTTGCAGCGATTCTGCAAGTGCATTCAACGACTGCTGGGACAGTACCAACAATAAGAGAAGGCGAAGCGGAAATAGTTACACAGCTGTTGAGCGTCGGCACAATGCAAGCGAAGTCTCCAAAAGAACAAGCACGTCTACTAGAGCTTGCCCAGCTGAAGATCTTGGGATTAATTGATTCTGTTGTCATCGAAAGCATCGGTTTATTTTTCCACTGCAAAAATTTGTCTGATTTTCTACGTTTGGTGGAACTGTTGGAAACCAGGGAAATGCAGCGAATGGTAGAGGTTATCTACAATAAATTTATTCCAACTCCAACAAAGATAGAGGTGACACTTACATGGAACGAGGATGAATTCAACAATGTCAGACGCTACCTTGAAGGTAAGCCTACGTACATTCTTTAAAAAGTTAACAAAAATTAAGATCCTGCCAATCCACGTGTGTGACAGCTAGTATTAGATCCACATGCACTTCATATTAAACAACTAGATAATAGGTAGTAGCATAGCCTACTTGTGCAGAATGGGATTTTTGGGGAGAACGATGTTATGCAATGATAGAAATAAAAATACATAATTTTATTTATGAGTTTGCCATTTCTAATATGATCTCTGCGTAGACTAATTGATGAGTAGTTAATTGCTAAGGTCAATCTCTGACGTGTTTTTAAAATTTCTTTAAAATGATAATAGCCCATATAGGTATCCAATTAGACCCTACTTCTATATGGCGTCATTATTCTATTGCCAAAGACACCAGTTGATGGTCACTTTGAATGAAACCTTAACAAAAAATCGCAATCCACCATAAAGCCCAATCGAAATCCAGTGAATAAGAGAAATTACCGTGCATGCCAAAAAAGAGGGGCGCAGGTGGATTCTGACGATGCTGTAAATAATTCTACGCCACTGGCAGAAACTTGAGGCTACGATTTTCTTAACTGAAAGGTTAAAATGTTTTTTTAGAAATTTGTCTCTGTTTTTTAAAACAGAAATGGAATCAATCCATCCTCAAAGACAAGTTGCGCCAGGTGGTATGTAGCAACTTTTGCCTGTGAAAGATCGTCTGTAAATTCTATTCTTTGTCAGGAGTTTGACTTTTAAAGTGGTTTTTCCGCAGTATCTGTTGAGGAATTTAAGCCCAGGTACAAGAAAGCACAGGCTCTATTGTTTTGCACTGGAGGCGCCTATGATTGGTGTACACTTTTAGAGGCGCTATATAAATTTATAGATGTAATACAATACAATTTTGGCGACTTTCGCTGCAGTAGGAGCTCTAAAAGAATTAACAATTCTTGAGATGGATTACACTGAGTCTGGGTCATTGATATGCTCTTGTTAGACCGCAACCCCCATGCTATTTTGTTTTCTGGTGTATTCTTAAGGCGTCGGGGTTTGAACAGTGTAGTACAGTACCTGGTAGTTCCTCTGGTAAACATTCAGCAATGTACCAGACAATATGCAAATGTCGTGAGTCGTCAGCTGTTTTGTGGGCAACACACATGTATATAATTAGTTAATAACCTATGTTCGTGTCCTTTGGTAATCTATAGGCCTAACATTTTCGACTCACATAATTATATTTTGACCATTCAAACACTGATAAGGTATTCTTCATATTAAGTCAAGTGAGCATGTAGTGAAAGCTCATATAGGGTCTACTCTGAGTTTTGTTAACTGCAGCTTAAGTGCTTAACTGAACATGATACATCATGAAATACAATTTCGTTGCTTTCTAGCTGACACAACTGAATTCAGTATACCATCACCCAAACAAGGTTAGACTTTTAAATTTTTTTATCCAAAGCAATGATCTGAAGGGTCATTGTATACAAATCGAAGTAAGCGAGTCACAGCCTTAACATTTGACCATGGGGTATAAATCAGGAACTCTGTGTTGGTGGCTAATTAATAATTGGCTACAAAAGTGTGTGCTGTCTGAAGGATGCCTGATAATCCATTCACCCAAGCGAGAATCTTTCGTTTTAAATTTTATCGCGAGGATGGGAAGAATAGGAGATATCGGCTCGCTTGGTGTTCCTGAAGAATTCAGCTTACTCACGGTCAATGCAGTCAAGCAGTGTTTAATCTAGTCCCGATTTCAGACTTATGCATGCCGTACCCCAGGCATTTATTTGCTTCGATATTGACCACTCTAACTCATTTCTAACTCATTTCAATGCATTGGCTCACACCTCCGCAATCCTAATGCCGTAGCCAGGCTCCATAATTACATTGCAGAAATTGTTGGTGACTCATTCCCATTAGCATTTACGAAGAAAAACATAATTTCAGCATTTCGAAGTCCCGGTAAGTGAAAGTGCTAGAAAACTAAATAATAATTATTAATTATTAACTAAGTATTCGAAAAAATCTCTGCATTATTTACAGTTTAGACTATGTTGTTTTATTACTTACTGCCGTGAGTAAATTGTAAATGCTAGTTAGGTTGAATAGCATTATGAAATTTGGTCAAAACTAGGAATATTCTATCAATGAATCACTTAGGCCTATTGATCAACAGACATTAAAATTGACATTGCTTACAAAAAATGGAAAGCATACTGCTTGGGATACAAAGAGCTACCCAAAAGGGGCAGGAGTCTCACTTAGTTAGGGATATCTTAGAAAGAATCCGGTTGGAACATTGTCATGCAACATATTATTATGTGAATTAGAAAACTGTGGAACCAAAGATTGAGAAATATATAGGTCCACGTATCTGCTTAGTATTATAGCACAGACATAAATAGATCAACACAAAGATAATGTAGACTATGTTCAGGCTAACCAGACACATATTGATTTTTTCAGGAATTTATCGAATTAACAGCAATGCCTTTCATGGCGATGACTTCCTGGCATCATGCGTTGCAGATCGACTTGAATGTTGTCAAATTGATAAAACAACTGGAGAAGATGAACAAGACAATCAGAGGAGATTTAATGCCTGGATCCAAGCAGAACCGAGTTCCAGTTCTGTTATACAAGCAGAACCGAGTTCCAGTTCTGTCATACAAGCAGAACCGAGTTCCAGTTCTGTTATACAAGCAGAACCGAGTTCCAGTTCTGTCATACAAGCAGAACCGAGTTCCAGTTCTGTTATACAAGCAGAACCGAGTTCCAGTTCTGTTATACAAGCAGAACCGAGTTCTGTTGCAACGCTTGAACATGTTCGACCATTCCGTAAGGCAGCTACCAGAAAAGCAACCAAAGGTGGTAGAAAAAGAACTATATATAGGCCTACGACTTGCATATTAACCGACACTCCAGGGAAAAATGCACTTGAAAACGAACCTAGGGCACAAAGTGTGAGAAAAATTCCAACCAGAAAAAGAAAACTAGACATGACTGCAATTGATGTCAGGTCATGTGTGAACAAAGACCAAAAAACAGACAAATTATCCAAAAGAAAATTTCTAGGCAGTTCAACAGCCATAACCAAAACTGGAACTAAATCAACAGCCAGGGCGATAAAGATGGCAAGTTCAAAAGGTAGGATTAGTGTTAATCGTACAAAGACCCAGCAACATGCAGCTGAGACTTACTCGGATGAAGAAAGTGACGAGGATTGACCGTGTTTGGTATGCCGTGAAGCTCTGGACAAAGGAAGAAAAGAAGATAAAGATTCCCTACAGTGTAGCCTATTACCTGCCATAAATGGGCACATGTTGCCTGTACAGATGAGGATGAATTTTACATAAGCTTATGTGAAAACTGCCGGAGCGACAATGGCAAATTAGATGGATTAAGTCCCAAATTACTCTCATTGATATCTCAAATTTTTTAATAGAAAACCTAATCTTTGATTGTAAAACTATTGAATATTAACATTAACCGTAAGGAACTTAATAGTGCTTTGAAGGTCCTAATAGCCTTTCACTTCAGTTTTAGAGAATTCAAACATTTCTAATAAAATTCTGACGATGATCAACTGTGTACTGTCATATGATCAACTGTGTACTGTCATATGATCAACTGTGTACTCCGCTAGTACACAGTTGATCACTTTTGGTCAAGCAACTTAATAATAGTAGGCTAAACCAAGCATTGTGCATGGGATTTATCAATAATACATTTTATAAAGTGGAAGAATGATTATATTACCGATTAAGCTTTAAAATATGAATGGGTAGAGGAGTCGCCAAACACTTGTAACTGCAAAAAAAGTAAAAATCGATCGACTGTGTAATCCTTTCCCCCTATGTCTTAGTAGGTTCGAGCATATATCTACCTGCATGCATGTGTGCCCGCAGATAAATTTGCAGGGGGCAATAAACAACGGCCACGGTTAACTTGTTAGAAAGAGTTTGAAAAAGCAATTAAGAACATTGATATTTTAAATAAAGGTTTTAAATTAGATGTTTTCAAATGTAAACTTCTCAGTTTACATCGTGTGCATCATTGGTAACATAGGTACTTTATTGCATGCGAAGAAATTTACTAAAGGATCAAAACTTACAGTTTAAAAAATTATGGTCTCTATTTATCCTCTGCGGGTGCCCTGCATGCCTGAAGTCTTATAATTATTGACTCTTTAATCTTTATTCGATCTGTGCATCCGCTATAAGATCATATTTGGTGTCCTAACTAGGTGCAGTGAGGCGACAGGGGGCTAGGGGCTAAGTCCCCTAAACAAGGACATCCATGGGCTAAGCCCCTAAAAAAGGCAAGCCGGTTTTTTTTACATGTCAAATTGAAGTTATGAAAATGGAACATTTTCGTGAGATTTCGACCGATGACTAAAAAAAGGTCGTCAGAAATTTTGGCGGATGAAAAGGAAATTTTTCTCCGCGAACGCGAAGATTCAGCCCCCAAAACTGAAATCCTGGCGCCGCCACTGACTAGGTGTCATATTTGGTGTCTCTTTGTGTCCTAACCTCAGTTGGGTCTTGCTTCTGAATATCAATCCGAACTTATGTTCAAACCTTTATCGGCATATTATCTCGCTTCTTTGGTTACACTATGTGGACCGATCGGATCTTTTTGTCACTCAAACCAGGAACATTCTCGTCAAACGTCGGGCGTTTGCTGTTGTGGGTCTCTCTCCTCTTGGCACGACCAATTGCTTCCTCTACCACGGGCTAAGCTAATATCTGGGATCTCCTTCTCGCCTCCTCGTTCCCTGAAAGCGCCTTGCTTTCCCCTGGGGCTTCCTAAATGAGAGCGGCTCTGTATAGTTCTTACAGCGAAAGGCGCTATGTGAATATTCAGATTCGCTGCGATACATTCCCAAGATCTTGCCAAAAGCACTCGGTCCTTGAACATATTTAAGGCTATGCCTGTAGGCTACTATTGATTTTGTATGCCATTGCTGTCCCTTTCAGCAGGACCATCTCAACCAAGAGCCTGTGAAACACGAATTGGCCTGCTCCAACCAGGTTAGACATTTCTTGCCATTATTTTGTTCACAAACTGTCTCGTGGCTTGAGAAATATAGATTAGGCCCTATCGCTTTTCCAGTTGAAGAAAACTTTAATTATATAATAATTATGCTTTGGCTCATGGGTAGGCCTAAGCAATCTGAAAATTCCGATAATGAATTTTTGGCCCAATAAGCCTAGCTTGACACAGACCTAGGATATTGTTCATCGTCCCATCACCATTTTGTTCCCAAAACGTCGTCCTAATGTGCAATCTTACTTTTTAGAGAATTACTTGTGCTACTGATGCGTAGGCCCTACAGTACTTACAATATTTATTTCAGCTTCAATAGAATCAACAGTAAAATTTATGCAACCTCTTTAGCTTCTGTTACCTTGTATGCTATTACACTATAGGTAGACCTAGCATAGAGGAACCGAAGGATCCAGAAAAGGTAACAGAAGGTGCTTTGATGGAAAAAGAGTTTCGGAAATTAAGAGAAAACAAAGGTAATTTCAAAATTCTTTTAAGTAAACCTTCTATTTTACTAATGTTAGTGCATTAATTTTGTGTAGCCTGCGTTGTTTTTCCATTGCCATAAGTCGAAAATCTAGATGAATGAACTCCAAGCTCTCCAACCAAACTATAGAAAGCTTTCAAGACAGCTGCTGTGTAGTATAAGTTCACCCACGAGAGATTTGCAGAGACAGAGACTCGGCTTAAAATCCGATACAGTGTGCGCGTACTTTGCGATCTAAGTGTTATTTTGTTAGATGTTCCGCTCGCTCAGTGCAGAATTTACGCAGATAACTACGATGTTTAAATTTTGAGTGTCTTTTATGTAGGCTATAATTGTCGTTCATGTTAGATTATGCATGTAGAAACAAAACTAAAGAATCAGAAGTTAAAGAGAGACTCAACCGCTCTAGGGATATTATTCGAGACAAATCATAATTCTGATAACATTTTTATTCCATTTTAAGGGGATCGACCTGAACTAAGGCAAGACGAAATAATTCCGGCCATTATTAGAAACAACATGGATTATTTCACGGAGCATATTCAACCAAGACAATTAATCAACAAACTTCACAACCTCGGAATCATACGAGACGAGAGGATGAGACATCTGAGGAGCATGTCATACGACAATGAGAAGAACTACGAAGTATTGAATATCATCAGAGCAGCGTCCATTGAGAATTATCATCTCTTCGTTCAATGTCTGAGAGAGACGGAGCAGAATTTGGTTGCAGATGTGGCAGAAAAGGGTGGTGGTGAGTTATAGCCTGGTTTTTTGTTGTGACTCAAACATCTAACTTCTGACTGATTCTCCTTTGTACAAGTCATATTTACTGGGCTTACAACTACACAGCCACCTGTGGACATCTATTGGTCCTTATTAATATCAGAACAAAATAATAAGGATGCCAGAGACATTTTATTTATGTATTTATTTATCCATTTATAAAACGCCCCTTCAAGCCCTCTACTGAGAGGCGATCCCTGCTACAGCGCGGACACTGCTTCGGAGTTCCACGTCGAAGTGCAATAATTGCAAGTGAAGGAATTGCTCAAGAACCATACACGGTGGCTTGAGGTGGATTCAAACCTGCAGCCATTTGGCTACAAGGCAACCACTGCATGCCCACTGCACCACCGCGCCCCACATCTATGATCTACATGTACAATTGTACATGTATAAGTTCCTGTCTTTTTAGGTCATTCTTTGTCGACCAATAAAATCTGATCGCTTTAAGTTTGTTTCTTGTCATCGCAACAAACAAGCGTTACAACCATAGCGTACGGTAATGTAGAATAATAGTGCTTATAAGTATTCTTTATGCATGTAGGACATCACTAAAGTTTTTTTTTAAAAGCTGAACATTGGGCCTACTATAACAGGCCCACTGTACTGCCAAGATTGATAGCTTACAGTCTAACTATACTGTTATTAAGCCATACAGTGTCATTGTGTATAGCCTATTCGTTTAGTTAACAAAAAACAGGCTGTAGGCCTATGTGTAGGCCTAGTTGACAGTATGGCTACTTAGTACTTATGGCTGAGTTTGTTAGTAGGCTTACATGATTCTAAACAGCATTCTTGAAATAAAGTTCATCGAGTGGAATACATGCTAAAATGTGACTAGCTCAGGGTAATGTCAAAATTGCTTCAGCAGTAGGAAGTCAAGTTCGTTCAGATTGAATGTTTAATTTTGTGAATAGGCCTACGGTACTCTGGAATTGTAACTCCTGTGCTATTGCAGAAGCCTGCAACTAGCCAGACGTAGGCTTAGTTAACGTTGTTGTAATAGTCTTGCACTTTTGAGCTGATGTTTGCAAACAGGGTTTCGCTTGCTGCTATCTGATGTCGTTCTTTGTTTTCTGTAATAGTGGTGTTGAAGGTAAAAGTTGCACATGAGCCAGCAGAAAAGCTTGACGAAGTGCAGAAAGAAATCGTCGAGAAACTCAACCATTTGCAGGACTCAAAAGTTCCAAAGAGCGAGGAGGTGTGGCGATTCCTCAGTCAACTGAAGAGAGCCAACATTGAAATTGTCAGTGCCCGGTGGGACAAAGGCGTCGTCATGTGGCTCTGGTGTCGATCCCAGGCAGCACTTGTCGCGCTGGATAATCTGAATGCAACGGAATTTGAGGAAATCGGCAAGAAAAGCTCGGAGGCATCGACTAGCCGAAAACCTGAATATAACAAATTCGGAATTATGTTGAACAGTCTTTTAACTCTGTTGTTGTCTGGAAAACGTGTGCCAGAGATTAGCAGTGTGTTCCTGGATAATCCAGACAGAGAAGTCGGTAAGATCCATCGAATCATTCGAATGAATCTTGTATAAGATTTACTGTCAGAAAAGCAAAAGTGCATAAGTAGGCTATACTGTAGCCTATATTCCGAACAGAGTAGATAGCGATCATAGGCTATTTAAACTTGTGAAATTACACGAAAGGATTGAAAGATAACTACGTATACGTATGTGCGCCTGATAGGCGGAGAAATAGGCCCCTATAGAATATTCTCGCCCCTTTTGCCGGTGTGCACTTTTGATCGGCGTCCTTTCAGGCAGGCTCCTTTATAAGCGCGCTCTTTTAAAGTCTCTCTTTTGATAAGATGTTTTAAGATAAGATCCTTTTATAGTAGGCCAAATGTTCCATATTTCGGAATTTGGATATTCGCCAATAACTTTTCCCTCACCACTGTTCCCAATTAAATTCAGTTCCTTCAATAACTTAGCTGTGTCCGTTTATGCTATAAATTGTAATCGTGCCAATTAAATGAAAAACAAAAATATTATTCAGCCAAATTAGGCCTATTAATATGATTATTATTATTGAATAACTAATTATTATATTTCTTTTTTATCTTTGATCATTATTTTGTTTTATTGCCATTCTTTGAATTGTAATCTTTCGTTGGCCATATACCGCTTGATTAGGTGTAAGCTTAGGTGATGTTTGTTAAGAACCTATTTTTTAACAAAAATTTTATATATTTTATTCCGAGTATTTATATAGCGCCCCTTCAAGAAATCTACTCAGAGGCGCTCTCTGCGCTAACTAGCCGAAATGATGTTAAGTGTCAAAACAACAAGAATTATTGCACTCCTTCGGCCTAAAGAATCAGTCCCTAGAAATAGATTATGTTCTTCTGTAGTTAGCAGAATCTGCAAACATAAAGTCGCAAAAGTGTCATAACGCTTAGGCCTACCTACACGTTTGCTTGCTAAACGACCGAAATGTCTTATATGAAAGTCTTTGAAGTCGTTTACCACAGTCATTTTCGTACCAAATATGATGCCAAGGAAATTTTTTGCAGAGCAGGCCTATTTATTAGCCTACTTTGCTGCTTGACGCATTACTCTTGGCATGAATATTTTGGTTGTCACATACATTTTCCAAGAGCAATTGAAAATGTTTATGTTCTTAAATGATTTAAATTTAAACCACCGGTGGTTAATTAAATTCTATTAGGCTACTAATCTGCGTCGCCTTCTTATTTCCAAACTACTAGCCTACTGTAAACCTAATATTTTTATCTCTGAAACATTATTGTTGAAATTATATAGCCTACTATGCTTCCAAGTAGATTGGTGTTATGTGTAACTTGTGGATGCGATCCTGGTTTACTGATGGTTGTCGAAACACAGTCATATTATACTGTTGGATCAGATGGTATCGTGTAATAGTCATGCTAATTTATGTGCAGAACAGGTTCGTATAGGCTTATACAAGATTCCATATGTTGCCGTTAAGTAATTGCTATCGTTCAAATCTAGTCGCTAATGTATTGCCAGTTTATTCTTTCTGTTTTAGTCTGTCGAAAACTCTGCAAAGATTTTCCTGAAGTGAATGATACAACGATCGACGTTGGCGAACGAACCGTTCTTTGCGCAGTGAAGTTGGAGAACAGGACCTACGTTCTTTGTAAGAATCCAACCTCAGCTCTGGTTTTTGAAGAAGGAGACTTGACGCAACCAAAGGAGGAACTTCCCGTTGAGGGCATTATTGACCCAGTCGATATGGCATCATCTAACGAGTCCAGCTGTCTTTATATCACTGACAGACGCAGTACTAGCGTCTGGAAGATCGAGATGTTGTCATCGTCGGAGAAAAAGGTTGACCTGTGGTTGAAAGGTGGAGCAGGTGACCCGTTCACTCTGTCGGTGACCAACGATGGGCGCGTTGTGATGGTCAAACGAGGCCCTCCATCCAGTCTTGAAATCTACCATCCAGATGCTCGGTTACTTCTCCATCTAACTCTTCCGACTCCGATACTAATCCCAAATCATGCCGTGGAAACATCCAAGGGAAACGTCCTTGTATCCTACGGCACAGGTGTCGGATTTCTCGGGGGAGTGTGTGAGATGACAAAAACTGGACAAATAATTTCAATTTTAGATTCGATCCATGAACCGGAAAAAGGCGTGAGTGCACTTTTTGCACATGCTGTTGTATGGGGGATTCTTGGTTTAAACTATCTCGCCATAGACGAAGACGATTCTGTATATATATGTAGTAAGTCTGGGATCATGTGTCTCGATTCGCGACTGAATGTGGAAAAGGCCATCAGGAGGGATCATGAGTTACTGGATCCTCTGCGAGTGCAATACGTGAAACAGGAGGAGCAACTTATGGTAATCGATGAACGGCGTAAGAACCTCGTCCTCATTTTGAGCGCAAAGTGATGGTTGTTATAATTATAGTTAGGCTACCAAACAGAGGTTCCATAAAAGTACATGAGTCCGGGAACGACTTTAAGTTGAAACTTTGTCTTAAACCATTTCTGAAATGATTCGAGTCCTAATATTTACTCTCTGAAATTATCAGGAATCGCGGTGTTAAAAGCAGGCTATTCATGCCCGCAGCAACTAATGCAACGCAGTATAAGCGTGTTACGCTAAAAAGAATATCTGGACAGGCATGGAGTCTGGCTAGCGTTGCCATTTTCACGGAAATATATTTCCTACTGCGTGCGAAATTAAGTAGGCTTATTAATCATGTAAACCGGTGTTGTGTTATTATGTAACCTAGAAATATAATTATTGATTTGATATTCGGCGATATGATAAGGTATATTACATGTATGAGCGCGTTATACACAAATTATGACACATGAAAGTAAGTAAGTTTTGGTCAATCAATCAATCAATCACATAACTTTATATAGCGCCCCTTCAAGATCTCCGAGGCGCTCCTAACCCAGGCCTGGTCAAAAAGAAAGGTCTTGAGAAGACGGCAGAAAGAGCCAGGAGAGTCACGGGGAAGTGAACGGAGAGCCGCAGGGAGGCCATTCCAGATAGCTGGACCCACCACGGAAAATGCTCTTCGCTGCATAGTAGCGGTACGACAAAAGGGACAAGATAGGCACCGCGGGCAGCTGACTGCAGCGAACGACGACCCAGAGAAACGGAGACTGGAGTAAATAGCTCACATAGGTAGGATGGAGCTTGAGACACCAAGCAAGCACGCAGCGTCAGTGAACTTAGTTAAATTAATGTTTTCTTACATTACTGATTTAAAAAAAGTTTAAGTAAGACTGAGACTCACATAAGACATTTAGCCAATAGGCAGCAACAAAAGTCGGCTTAGGGTAGCTATGTTAAAACGGCCCTGTCTCGAATTCTCAAGAAAAAGCTCGTATACGGACCTCGTGGGTGTGGGGGGCATACGGAACTACTCATGGGGCAACCAATGGGCGAAGTTTATCAGGGGGCAGGGGGGCTAAGCCCCAGAAGACCCAGATTCATTTTTTACCATGTAAATGGTATCTTTTCTCGGGCTTAGCCCCCCACAAAAGGTCATCACCTCAGCCCCAACAAATCTAGCCCATCCAAGAACGGAAACCAAACTTCGCCCATGGGGCAGCCACGTCAACTTTTCGTGCCAGAATAGCCGGTCAAAAATAAATAAATTTCTAAATGAGGGGCCATGGCCGGACTGCCCCTGGATCCGCTCCGCCCCTAATATAGAGTCACTGTTGAAAAAAATCCATGTTTAAAAGTTAGCCTGCAACTTTATAGCTCGCCGGTGTCCATTGCACAAGGCATCAACTAGTTGACGAAGACGGCGAGATGTAGCCTACAACGGATGTTGAGCGGTTAAAAAATGCAAACAAACTGATGTATGGCGTCCAGAGGAATAGGAAGTATCAACACAACGCATTTCATTCTTGAGAATACCTTTTATTTGCACTAAAACATATTCTTTGTATAGGCTATTATCTGCAGTAAAATGCTTATTTTATTCTAATCTGAATGAATGAGAAAATAATATTATCATGATATCATCTAAGAACATCTGTTTGAGTTGAACTTCTAAACTGTATTGTATTTGTATTGTATTTAAACATTTATAAAGCGCCTCTAGTAGGGTGAACCGTTCAGAGGCGCTCCCAGTGCGCAAGGCCCCGCGAGAAGAAGCAGGTTTTGAGAAGAGACAGAGCAGAGGAGAGACTGACAGACAGAAGTGTAGAACGAACAGAAGGAGACAGAGAATTCCAGAGAGAAGGACCAATTGAGACAAAAGATCGAGACTGAGCCATAGCAGTTCTAGACCGAGGAACCAATAGGTCAAGTCTGTTGGATGAACGAAGTGGACGGTGGGAGGAAGCTGAGTGAGGACGAAGTAAAGCATTAATCAGATATTTTGGGGCAAGACCCCGTTGAGACTTTAGGATCAGAGTGAGGATCTTGAACTGTGTGCGAGTACGTAGAGGAAGCCAATGAAGTTCATGAAACATGAAGGTAGAGATGTGAGAGTACTTGGGAAGGCGGGCAATCAATCTAGCAGCTGAGTTGAGAACTGACTGAATCGGTGAAAGACGAACTTTAGGCAGACCAATGAGAAGAGAATTGCAATAGTCAATTCGAGAACATATAAAAGCATGAACTAAGGTAGTGAAGATGGAGGAGGAGACAGAGCGACGAATGACTCTGAGACGTCTTAAATGAAAATATGACGAGCGTGTCAGATTGGAAATATGCTCGGTAAAGGTAAGTGAGCTATCAAGTACTACACCCAGATCGCGCACACTTGAAGAGAAGGAAAACAATGGAAATTTTTCAGAGAAAAGAGTAAGATCAAGCTTATGGAGCTGCTGAGGAGTACCTAACCAGATAAATTGAGTCTTTGAAGTATTAAGCGAAAGGCGATTAGAAGACATCCATGAGTGGAGATGATTAGTGAGAGATTCAATAAGCCCAACTAGAAGCAGCTGGGAAAAGGGAGGACCATGGACAAATGCCTGGACATCATCAGCAAAGAGATGGCCAGCAGCACTACAGATCGGAAAAAGAGAAGAGATGTCAGCCGTGTAAAGAATAAAATGCTGTAGACCAATATTATTGTCGTGCATGGGGCTGTTAACAAAATTATGAAAGTTACGAGACACTTATAAAATATTGTCAAAATTTAATAAGAAGCGAAAAGTGGACATTGTATCAAGATCTTTTCGCGATATTTGGACGGATATGTATTAATTTCTTTGTTGAATAGAGCAGAGGTTCTCAAGCTTTTTCCGCGCGCGACACACCTAAACTTGCAACCAAATACCATGCAATCGTCACTATGTCAATATCCTTAAAATTACTATATAGGCTTATGTTAAAGTTCAAATATATTATCTTTTTAAATTGTTAAAATTTATAATGAATGAAAATGTTGACACTGAATGCTTTCTTAGCTTCTAGTTTCCACAATTCTGAATTCCATCAATCTGAATCTACGATTCTGCGTCGTTTTATGACTCTGCGTTAATTTTTTTGGCCTAGGCCTATAACAGTTAATTTGATTTTGCTCTAGATTTTCTTTGGATGGTAAGACGCCCGACAGGATTTTTGAATGCACTGCAATATCGGTAGGTCTGTAGCAACTTAGCCATGGGTCTCTGCACACCTTAAGCTTATAGGACCTTACCCATTAACGAAGCAAACGAATGAACATGATAGGATAGCTAGGCTATTAGAAAACATTTCTTAGGTTAAAAACGAGCATAAAAGTAGTATCAATTATCCACATAGTCCAAGCCACCCTAATTAGTTCAAGGCAAAGTATGAAAATATGGGACTAAGACAGTTAAACACTGCCGAAGCTAAACGCTGCCTTTCAAAACGTCCAATTATTGTCATGGAAAATTAGAAAAGCACAGAAAATGTTACAGGGTATTTAAAAAGTTCGGGGACAATGGGACCTTGAGGTCCTGGACTTTGCCCACCCCTGTTCATTATGGTTGCTGGGTTCTGAATATTTACGCAAACAGGCTGAGAGGGCACATTTGCGCGTCAGCCGCAAAACATGCCATGTATGTAGGTGTACTGGAAGAGAAGGTTGCTAGTCGTAATCTTCCAGTCTTGGTGGCGAGCGGTGCTAAGAAGAGCGGCTAAGTCTTCGGGGGTCTTAATGCTCCTCGCGACACGTGGGTTATCGTTTATCGCACAGAGAACCAGAAACAGTTTTCAATCTTTCTTGTATTGATTAATTATCGATTTCACCTATGTAGGGTGATCTAACATAAAGTCGGACATCTTTTCTTCTGACCGATGCCACACCGTAATGGAACGTCGTATTTAGAAAATTTAAAGTTTATTGTGTAGCTTATCATCTCATCCAACTAATGCAGTCAGTTAGACCTGGTCAATTCTATACAAACGCGACCTAGAGTGTGCCAAGTACAGCGAGCTGACTAAATTTGACTTTTCGATTTTTCAGGTAAAGCTGGACACTTTGATTGGTAAACTCGGACAACATAATATGCCTGTATGATCTTATGTTGTTAGAGTTGGACAATCAATAAACTAAGCGATTTTCATCAAGATCTGTGCCTAATTTAAGAGTACTTGAATAAATCAACCAAACGTCAATAGGCCTACCTACATTTATTATAAAGGTTGCATTGAGGGGCCTACTAAATGTTCAATCGTCACAGGCCGCCACTGTATTCGGTCCAGCAATGTTTGTAACAGTTGACAGAACATTTAAGAGCCGTTTGCAGGACCTTTATTAAGCAACTCGGTGAAGGCTGTAGCAACGTAAGTGACCTAGACTAGGCCTACTATGGGACCTTCGTACCAGAAGACACACAGGCAGGCCTATACACAAATTAAACTCGACTAGTGGTTCGATCCACGAAAAGTCGAATAGGACATGAACTTTTCTAATTTATGAAACATTCCAAACAAGTGAAAATATATTCATCATCAAAGACCCCACATTCTTCTGCGTATACTTTTGGTAAAACCATATGTAGCGTCGACCTTCACATTTATATCAATGGTATGGTGAGAATTGCTGTGAGAGTAATAGGGGTTCAACCCGCCACTAGTCTTTCTTAGGATCCCATAGTAAAGTCCTAATTGCACACTCCAACTCCGCATAAATTGAAGTCTGAATCCCACTTATTTTTCTACACTTCTCATTCTGACCTCGTAGGATCGTAAAAATTGCCATATTTAGGCATAGGTTAATGATACACATAAAGCAGTTTCCATCGGCCTTTAATATCTCTATATTTTTGTTAATCTTTTTGCCCTGATTTTGCTATCAGGCAAGTTGTCGTCAAAAGATAACAAATATGAAGCATTGACATGGACCTTGTTTGTCAAAGTCGGACGCATTTCAGCAGGTGTAATAAGTTTGTCCGACTTTGACACACGCATGTTAAATATGCATGTTTCAAAGTCGGACAAAGTTATGGCAAAGTCGGACACATTTCAGCAGGGTAAAATAATTTTGTCCGAGTTTGGCACACGCATATATGGTAAAGTCGGACAGCAAACAACTGCAGTTTAAACCATGACACTAATTCAATATCACTCAAACAAGTTACGCAAACCATATATTATACTGTAATCCCTATGAAAAAAATTGAAACTCTTCCTCTGAACAATTAACATTGACATAAAACCTTAGCAGTGAAAAAGGGGTTTCACTATGTCAGATTTTAAAACTCTAGAAATCGACATGCATCGAAAGGAGGCGACATCTTAAAATTTAGGCAACGATATCTTCAAGGTTGTGAAGTGTTTATCATTAGTTGGACTCTCTGCAAATACAATCTATGAAACAGCCATCTGGTGATCGAAGTCTCTTCTGCGTGGCAGGTCGGCAAAATTTGTGTCCGACTTTACCTGATGTCCGACTTTATGTTAGGTCACCCTATGTACATCGTATTTGCAAGTAAACTGGCGCAGTGGCGGCGCCAGACACTTTTTGTAGCCAGGGCATAGCCAGGGCAGTCACACAAGTAACCAGGGCAGAGGGCGAGTCGCGTGCTCGGTAGTAGCCTACGGGCTTACAAAGGTCTTTAATTTTGCGCTACCGTGCATGCCATAAATCACCGACCCTACACTATTAGGGTTCTTTGGCCAGAGGATCAAATGGGCGAAGTCATAAAACCGAACACTTTGACATTTGAAAAGAAAATCTTAGAGACCGTATACAGGGTGGTCCATAAGAAAGACCCCTAAAGTTTTTGGCCAATATCTTGGCCAGAAGTAAAAAATAATAAAAGTTTACAGGCTTAAAGACAATTCAAATTTACGCAGAGTGGCCAGATTTTACTGCAATATTTCAAACAGATCAAGAGTTATATCACTTTTAGTGAGACAACCGACTTTTTGACGATTCCAAACAGAATGCAGCAAAAAGTAGCAAAACGCGATTTTTTAAAAAGTCTCATCTCACATAATAATATTGCTATCAAATGAACATGATGGTACTGTTGGTACATCACATCCTGTGTTCAATGTGTCCACCACCAATGCCCACACATGCTTTGAGTATTTTGCACAGTTTTTGATGGACTTGGTGATGTGTTCCAGAGATATAATCTTTCCAATCAACTCCAATGCGACCATCAATTTTCAGTCTCTTATCGTTCTTGGTTTTGGCTGCAAATTACGGTATTTCTCGAGCAATAGCTCTCCACGGTTGATAAAATCATCGGGTTCAAATCCGTATAATTTATTTGGAACCATTGGTTCTTCTCAATGAAACCAGTAGGCTACAATAATGTTGACGTTGAACCGATCTGTTTTCATCAACGGCACATCTCGTAACTCTCTCTTTCAGTTTAGCTCTTCATTTCTCGGCAATCACTGTTTATCAGATTAAGCGCCGATTATAGCTTTATCTCCAAGACCTTGCTCATTAAGTGTATGAATAAAAATTTTACGTGCCATTGACACCTTGGGAATTTAAATTTGATGGAAATCGATTTTATTATTTTAACAACAAAATTAATAATCAGAAAAGTACTTTATTTACCAGCTTAACAATCATCTAGCTAAATGACGTCACAGCGACTTGCAGCTATGCTGGTACCTGCTTTTTCTAAGTAATAATAATAACAATTTTCTGTCAATAACAAGTTTATTTGACACCAATTATTTGAGATGTTTCTAAATAAATTCGTTTTTGCTACTTTTTGCTTCGTCATGTTTTTAAATCGTCATATAACAGTGAGTGGTCTCACTTAAAGTGATATAACTTTTGTTCCCTCTGAATATTTTAATGAAATCTGGCCATCATGTGTAAATATGAATTGTCTTTAAGCCTGTAAAATTTCATTTAAAATTACTACTTCTGGCCAAGATTATGGGCAAAAAACTTTAGGGTCATTTTATGGCCCAACCTGTAGACTAATCTCTGTGACTTAGTGAAGCAATGCAAATCCTCTTTCGAGTACGGTAGCATTTCGAAAGCAAAGCGTTCAGCAAATAAAGTAGCGGAGTCAGGTATATAGGTCTATTGTCTACGCAAATGCTTACCGGTACGCTTGATTTGAAAAACAAATTAACAATCGAGCGACAGCTGGGCATACGCTGTTAGTTGTATACGGCAATGTGGATAAACAGCAACAGAATTTTTCCTGTAAGAACTTTTGCCCCACCAGAATCTTTGCCCCACCAGAATTTTTGCCCTGCCAGAATTTTTCCCTGTCAGAACCTTTGCCCTGCCAAAATTTTACGGTCTTTACCCTGCCAAATTTTTGCCCTGCTACCTGCTAGAACTTTTGCCCTGCCAGAAAATTGCCCTGCCAGATTTGTTCTCTTCATGAACTTTTGCCCTGTCAGAATTTTGCCCTGCCAGAACTGTTGCCCTTCCAGAGAGCGGACGGACGTGAGCATTACTGCTCACGTCCTCCGAAGCAATATGCCCGAGCAAATTCTCCCAGGGTAAAATTTCTGGCAGTGCAACGACCAGGGCAACAGCCAGGGCAAAGACTTTTTTACCAGGGCATTTGCCCTGCCATGCCCTGGCGTATATAGCGCCGCCACTGAACTGGCGATACACTTGTCATAAAACTATTATCAATCACTTCACTCGCTCCCGGCCCTTATCTTCACAAGTCCCCCGTTTAAGAGATGCTACTTTAGCTCTCCGGGTGCTTGCTGGCCTCTTCGTCGGCGAGTGATCCCTTCGCGTATCTCCGGCGAATTATTCTGCCCCGCGAATGATCCCTCCTCTCCTGTCGCATCCCTTCTTAACCCCATTTCTTCCACCTGTCAATCGTCCCCTTTGGACCCTCTCTCTCTCTCTCTCTCTCTCTCTCTCTCTCTCTCTCTCTCTCTCTCTCTCTCTCTCTCTCTCTCTCTCTCTCTCTCTCTCTCTCTCTCTCTCTCTCTCTCTCTCTCTCTCTCTCTCTCTCTCTCTCTCTCTCTCTCTCTCTCTCTCTCTCTCTCTCTCTCTCTCTCTCTCTCTCTCTCTCTCTCTCTCTCTCTCTCTCTCTCTCTCTCTCTTTCTGTCTCTCTCTCTCTGTCTCCATCTCCACTCTTTCTTTCTATCTAGTTAATCGGTAATTACTAATAAGTGTTTACAGAAACGATCTAGGCCTATGATTAGGCCTACTGTTAATCAAAATTAGAGTCATAAAACAGTACATAGTTATACAGTAATAAACATCATCGCCGACTGCCCCTCACTACAGTAGGTAGGCCTACTGTGGCCTACAAGGCAAACATTGTGGCCGCTCCAGATTGCGATTAAATGGAATAGATCTAGAGTGCTACGAATTTTCACAGCCTACGTCTGATAAACTGCAACAGTTACCAATTCAGTGTATTCAAGAACGACGGATCATGTTGTAAAAATTCGCGACACATCAATTTTTCGCGACACACCAACGACACACCATTTTTACGCGACACACCGCCGGTCCATTCGCGACACACCAGTGTGTCGCGACACACCGGTTGAGAACCCCTGGAATAGAGCAGTTATCCGGTGTGTTTAATTTGTCAAAAAAGGTTAGCGTTGTGAAGGAATACAACCTCCGTAGACATTATGATACGAAGCATGGTGATATTTATAGTGGGGACCTAGGCCAGAGTAATAAAGATAAGATTGATGATTTGAAGAAGAAATTGGCAAGTAGCAGAATGTTTTCAAGACAATCATTCACCAGTCAGTGTCTACTGTAATAGCAAGCTATACAGTTTCTCACATGGTTGCCACAGCTATGAAGCCTTTTGCCGAGGGAGATTTTGTAAGAGATTGCTTGTTGAAGGCCTCGGAAATTGTGTGCCCGGATAAAAAGCAGTGTTTTGCTAATATAAGTTTATCACATATTTGACATGTTTGTATAGGCCTATGCTAAAAAATGCACCATTTGAGGTTTACTTATACAAAACTTTTCTGGGAATTGGCTGACCAAGCCCGGAGCTCTTTCTCAGATCACTACCCAATTTTGCTCAGGAGCTTCGACACTCTGGCCCGCCACTAGTTGGAAAATGTTCACACTGGCCTGCCACTAAAAAGGTTTGACACCCCTGGTCTAAAGGAAACGGAATATTGGCGTATACATTATAATATACCGTACTTGTATATTCAATCCTGAATTTGCAGAAATTATACTTATATATTCAATCATAATTATAGCCTACATAGGCTACCTACACCTACCTTACTCTCCCTATCTCTCTCCCTCTCTCCCTCCTCCCTCCTCCCTCCTTTCTTCTCCCTCCTTCCCTCCATCCCCCTTCCCTCCCTCCCTCCCTCCCTCCCTCCCTCCCTCCCTCCCTCTCTCTGTATGTCTCTCTCTCTCTGTCTGACTCTCTCTTTTTATCTTTTTTTCACTCTATCTATCTATCTACCTATCTATCTCTCTGCTCTGTCAGGCAACCGGATTCAGACATCCGCTGGACATTTCCTCTCTGGCCAACCTCTGCTATACGAGGTAGTGGCTGTGAATAATCAGGGCCCTGCGCTTTGCCTTAGAGTAGCGCTTTAGAAATTTGGAGTTTACGAAAGTGAGCACTTAGTCTGCGCAATCAGTTGACTAGATAAGTAGGCTAGCTATTAAAAGAGGCCGCATGACTATTAATAGTTGGAAATTTAGGCCTAGGCTACGCACAATGGGGATGGCCTACCCTTGGCGCGCTAACGTTGAGAAATTCCATGACGTCGGGTTTCTCCTCTAAAAAATTAAGAGCACGCAAAGTCGAAAGTAGGTTGCTTGAAAAGAAAAATAGTCGAATAGTTTACGAATTAATTGGCTAACACAACAAATGAAGCTACATCGACTCACTTTCGTGAATCTGTGACGATAGAATAGCACTGTGAATAGTTTGTCTCAATCCGATTGTTGAACGTTTTGAAGAGCTTGCAGTCGCACGAATATCAGGTAGGCCCTATAATAATAGGCCTGGACTTTAAAATTTCCACTCTGAATATTGACCAATGACTATGTGACCATGGACCTGGACCAAGATTCACTGCTCATATCCTCTTAGCCATTTTTAAGTTATAGAAATTCCTTTATACATTTTGACTATAGATTGTAAGGTATTTTAAAAGAGGTTACTTTCTTATCACGGTCGGGACCTTGTTGAAATCGGGTGCCGCCAGTGTTAAGCATTCAAAATGTTAAAACCAAGACACGTGCCGACGTTGCCGTGCCCACTTGGGTGGACGGGCTGTACAAAATATAGGGAACACCAGAGTTCCAGAACGCACTCATCCCCATTTCGTCCCTCACAGTCTCTTACTTTCAAAAGTATTTTTGAGAATCTATATAAATAAAGGGAAGAGTCTGTCTGCCTGTCTGGCTGTCTGTCTGTCTGTCTGTCTGACCGGGATGCATTTCCACAGTTTTGAGCTTTTCACTCCAAACCTTCACTACTGTGTAGGTCTCGGCATGAGACACCCCAACGAGGGGTAGGCGAGTCTCTACCACCATGGGGGCCAAGGTGGGATACGAAACCCCAATTTTTCCGCTAAAACGCAACTATTGATCAATTTGATCTCAAACTTTCTACCTAGACAGAGGGCCATCAGAACCACCCGGTGGAGGGATTGGCGAATCTCCCCCACCTTGGGGGGAGGGCGAAAACCCACACTTTTCCAATATCCATTCCGTCGCCATGGTTTCATAGCTATTCACCTGAAACGTTTCAGCTACACCGAATGCCACCAGCTCACCTCACCCAACCTAACACACCTTTTTTAGTCATTTGTCTCAAATTCCCCCAAAAGACACCATTTTATCCGCCAAAATAGTTGATTGATGACCTTTTTAGTCGTACGGTCCCCGTGGGAGTATAGGGGGCCTAGCCTGCGGAAATACTCATGGGGCCCTGGGGGCCACGTCAACTTTCCGAGCCAGAATAGCTGGTCGACGTGCTCATTGTCATTGACTATAGTCTGTGGATGATCTTCACGCTGAGAATAATTATGCCAATTGAGTCTATATCATCGCCATGCTACTACGTTATCATTATTATGCTGTCGCTATTATTATTATTATTATTATTATTATTATTATTATTATTATTATTATTATTATTATTTTATTTTTTTTAAATTTTATTATTATTATTATTATTATTATTATTATTATTATCATTATCATTATTATTATTATTATTATTATTATTATTATTATTATTATTATTATTATTATTATTATTATCATTTATTTCCGTTTCAAACTGTGCAAACACATGTGCAGATGTGCAAACGCCTGACAAACACAGGCACAATGTGCTAATTGTTTTCTACAACTAAAACTAAATTAAGTGCATATTAGTAAGATCAGTCGTCCTCTACTCTGGTGTGTTGTGCATATGTGCCTCTGAAGGCTATGGCATTAAACAGCATTATTATTATTATTATTATTATTATTATTATTATTATTATTATTATTATTATTATTATTATTATTATTATTATTATCGTTATTATTATTATTCATTGATTTTTCTATGCTGTTACGACATAGCCTACTCTACTCTAGATTTCATTATTTTACTTGATGTTTTTATTGACAGAATGGAAACTGGTTCGAACGAAAATGATAAAAGAGAAGAACCAATGGAAACTAACGACGAACCAGAAGGTAAGACAACTTTTATCAACCGATGAGAACACATGAGAATGGCACTGCGTTGACCAAGGAGTCATCTTTCAGCTTTATCAACTGCTCGTCTCCTTCTGAACGTTTCCCCGACTTCGTCTTTTTCCGAGATATCGACATTAATTTAAACCTTAGTTCTCCAATACAATGTTTTAGAATTTTTGTTCGCGATTTCAAGAAGAGATCAACAATCGATAACCTGTAGGCCTAATTAAATTTCAACCTCCCTAAAATACAACTTTCGTTGAAAGTCGCAAAATCTTTCATTTTAGCCAATAGCCTACAGCAGTGGTTTTCAACCTTTTTCTAGTGGCGGAACCTTTTTCAAATCACTATTTGCTCGCGGAACCCTGCTCATTTCACCCGTCCAGTATTTCAAGAAATACTTAGCCTATAGATGTCGCCTATCTTGTAAAAGTATGCAATATTTAAGATTAACTGTATGTTTTTGCACTTCTAGTGGCAGACTAGTGAAGTCAGTAGTATCACATTATATAAACAAGCCTACTTGCCTATTTGCTTTAGAATTCTAGAAGTAAGCTTACATGTAGACCCAGTGCACAAAACTCGGTCAGAGAGCAATTGCATTTCTGCTCTATTTAGCCAACAACTATCCGTCAATCTGACAGATGAAAAGAATATTGAAAAATAAAAAAGCACGCTCTGTTCTGGATCAGTGTGTTATAGGCAAGTTGTAGGCTATTAATGTATCCTTTTCAAGTTTACTGCAAAATTTGTGCCTGGTTTAAGACTTGGACGCATCTTAAAGAGACATGTAGGGAGACGCAAATGATTCATCTTCAACATAAAAGAACCGTTTGTGGCTCAATAGTTATGAGGGTGATGAGTGACACGAGGTCATGGTGGGTCCAAGGAGCTTCAGATTATTTTGAGAGTTTCAGCTTCGTTTGCTGGTTACATTCCTGTACCTGAAAAGTGCTTGTGTCACAATGCACGCATCCGATTCTTTTTTCACATATCTGATTGATTTTCCGAGAATCAAATGAAGAGTATATAGGCCTAAGCTTGTCGATTAAAGATACCACAGATAGCCATAGTCATTAGTTAGGGCCTATGGTTAAGGTTCAGCCTTTAGATTTGAAGAAATCGAATATCCACGACCTCTGGATGAAATATTATTAAACCAAAGGGTATTCAGTAATAAACTGATCAAAAGAAGAATAAAACAAACAATTGAGCCGTAAGCCGTCAGCATAATATTCTGTTTATTCGGAACAGATTCTGATCTCGAGCGTCCAAATAGTTTAAAACTAATTACGAAAATGCTTTGTTTATAAATACGTCTGGACATGCAGCTGCAAACGTTAGCAATCCATATAGAATCCCGTTTGATGCATGTGCCTTCCGAACAAGAAATAGAATAATGAACGACATAGTCTAAATATAGAAGACCATAATACATTCACTTATAATGTCATTTTAAGCAAGAATGGGTGAAAGCTGATAAAGAATCTTCTTATTATTGATACTTATGTGATTTTAATTGGTGCCATAAAAAATTTCTATCAAACTGCCGCGGAACCCCTGGCCGGCGCCCGCGGAACCCTTGGGTTCCGCGGAACCCCGGTTGAAAATCACTGGCCTACAGTGTTTCGACTGAAAAATAAATTGCAACCAGCATGGGACGTCTGATGCAGTCA
>OX457043.1:10916206-10978706 GCA_949752735.1 Lumbricus terrestris | reverse complement strand
CCAAGCGCACGAAAAGCATCCTTTTCTTCTTCCACTGTAGAAACCTGATGCAGCTGCGACGTCTGCTGGATCTGCTGCTGACGGAAGAACTGCAGAGAAGCATTGAGATGATTTACAATAGAGTCCTTTCGACAGCCAGCAACGTGGGAGTTAAAGTGACCTGGAATGCTGCCGAATTTAGCAACGCTGAAAGCAGACTACAAGGTAGAATAATTTTTTTCTTCGCTAAGACTAGTTTTATCGTATAGGGTTCCGTCAGTTCAAGAACTAGAAAAGGGGTTGAAGAAAGGAAAGCCTAGTAACCTTGTCACTTCTTAGTACGTTCTTCGGTTGAAAGAAGATTCGGTTGAGGGGCAAACCAAAAGTCATCCAATGGCAATCCATCGTGTTATCTTTCCAATCTGCATGGCTTTTATTCATCAATCCCAAAAGAATGTCAGACCGAGTATTGGTTCCAAATATAATTATATTTCCAGTCAACCCAAATACTGTTAAGAGTTCAACGTTGCTTTCAGTCATTTCGTGGTGAGAGCCAAGTCAACATTTAAAATTTTTGTGTTGCTGATATGATTTAGGATTGTATCGTTGGTGTGGCGATGCTTATCAGGATGGGCACCCTCCTATCTGTGTGAACTTTGCCTCCCTCTTTCCACTTGCATAGGCCGCCGCGCACTGCGCTCTGCTGTCCATGGTGACTTAATGGTTCCTTTCACTCGTTCTGCAACAATGCAGAGGCGTTCATTCTCTGTGGTTGGTCCAACAACCTGGAATGGACTTCCCTTGACTATGCGACATCTACCTAGCTCTTCTCAATTTTACAAACTGTTGAAGACTGGTTTTTTCGCTTGATCTCAGCCGGGTGCGCCTCTGAGTAGGTACCTTGAAGGGGCGCTATATAAATTGCGATTGATTGATTGATTGATTGATGCTGGCTATCAGATACTTACGGAATTAGCTGTTCCTATAATTGCTCTGAAATTATACTATGATAGTGCCAGATTACTAGGAAGATAATAATTATATATAATGTTTTTATAATGAGGTCCAATATATGATAGGAATTTCAATCAGTCTTCTTGCCCAGCCTTCTTAAAGACTCATCTCTCTCTCGATTGGTTGTGGTCCACGCGTTGATGTTGGTTGGCTTGATGAGTTTCTTATGATATGGTGCTATACAAATTCGTATATTAACAATTACATCTGCAATTACAATTATGTCTTGCATTCTTTCACACAGAAATCGAATCAGTACATAAGATTGTCGAAGACACAGTCGAGTCAGAAAGAATGGAAGGTAGGTCCCATAGCATTTCTGATTGTTCTTTGTCTTAATAACTTTGTAGGTTTATTGATCATTCTATGGCCATAACTTTTATGACCCAACGTCAACTTACGATTCATCGCATGACCGATGAACTTATACTTTCATGGTGCGCTGACGAATTCATCGAACACCTGCATTGAACACCTGCAACTGCTTAGACATTTATTAAAATTGCTATCTCTTAATATGACTCTTGTCGACTGAGGTTCATTTATTCATTAAGATCGGTACTCATCGTATTGATTATAAAGTTCATTTATTCATTAAGATTGTTACTCATCGTATTGATTATAAAGTTCATTTATTCATTAAGATTGTTACTCATCGTATTGATTTTAAAGTTAATTTATTCATTAAGATTGTTACTCATCGTATTGATTTTAAAGTTAATTTATTCATTAAGATTGTTACTCATCGTATTGATTTTAAAGTTCATTTATTCATTAAGATCGGTACTCATCGTATTGATTATAAAGTTCATTTATTCATTAAGATTGTTACTCATCGTATTGATTATAAAGTTCATTTATTCATTAAGATTGTTACTCATCGTATTGATTTTAAAGTTCATTTATTCATTAAGATCGGTACTCATCGTATTGATTATAAAGTTCATTTATTCATTAAGATTGTTACTCATCGTATTGATTATAAAGTTCATTTATTCATTAAGATCGTTACTCGTCGTATTGATTTTAAAGTTCATTTATTCATTAAGATTGTTACTCATCGTATTGATTATAAAGTTCATTTATTCATTAAGATTGTTACTCATCGTATTGATTTTAAAGTTCATTTATTCATTAAGATTGTTACTCATCGTATTGATTTTAAAGTTCATTTATTCATTAAGATTGTTACTCATCGTATTGATTATAAAGTTCATTTATTCATTAAGATTGTTACTCATCGTATTGATTATAAAGTTCATTTATTCATTAAGATTGTTACTCATCGTATTGATTATAAAGTTCATTTATTCATTAAGATTGTTACTCATCGTATTGATTATAAAGTTCATTTATTCATTAAGATTGTTACTCATCGTATTGATTATAAAGTTCATTTATTCATTAAGATTGTTACTCATCGTATTGATTATAAAGTTCATTTATTCATTAAGATTGTTACTCATCGTATTGATTTTAAAGTTCATTTATTCATTAAGATTGTTACTCATCGTATTGATTATAAAGTTCATTTATTCATTAAGATTGTTACTCATCGTATTGATTATAAAGTTCATTTATTCATTAAGATTGTTACTCATCGTATTGATTTTAAAGTTCATTTATTCATTAAGATTGTTACTCATCGTATTGATTATAAAGTTCATTTATTCATTAAGATTGTTACTCATCGTATTGATTATAAAGTTCATTTATTCATTAAGATTGTTACTCATCGTATTGATTTTAAAGTTCATTTATTCATTAAGATTGTTACTCATCGTATTGATTATAAAGTTCATTTATTCATTAAGATTGTTACTCATCGTATTGATTTTAAAGTTCATTTATTCATTAAGATTGTTACTCATCGTATTGATTATAAAGTTCATTTATTCATTAAGATTGTTACTCATCGTATTGATTATAAAGTTCATTTATTCATTAAGATTGTTACTCATCGTATTGATTTTAAAGTTCATTTATTCATTAAGATTGTTACTCATCGTATTGATTATAAAGTTCATTTATTCATTAAGATTGTTACTCATCGTATTGATTATAAAGTTCATTTATTCATTAAGATTGTTACTCATCGTATTGATTTTAAAGTTCATTTATTCATTAAGATTGTTACTCATCGTATTGATTTTAAAGTTCATTTATTCATTAAGATTGTTACTCATCGTATTGATTTTAAAGTTCATTTATTCATTAAGATTGTTACTCATCGTATTGATTTTAAAGTTCATTTATTCATTAAGATTGTTACTCATCGTATTGATTTTAAAGTTCATTTATTCATTAAGATTGTTACTCATCGTATTGATTTTAAAGTTCATTTATTCATTAAGATTGTTACTCATCGTATTGATTATAAAGTTCATTTATTCATTAAGATTGTTACTCATCGTATTGATTTTAAAGTTCATTTATTCATTAAGATTGTTACTCATCGTATTGATTTTAAAGTTAATTTATTCATTAAGATCGTTACTCATCGTATTGATTTTAAAGTTAATTTATTCATTAAGATTGTTACTCATCGTATTGATTTTAAAGTTCATTTATTCATTAAGATTGTTACTCGTCGTATTGATTTTAAAGTTAATTTATTCATTAAGATTGTTACTCGTCGTATTGATTATAAAGTTCATTTATTCATTAAGATCGTTACTCATCGTATTGATTTTAAAGTTAATTTATTCATTAAGATTGTTGCTCATCGTATTGATTTTAAAGTTAATTTATTCATTAAGATTGTTACTCGTCGTATTGATTTTAAAGTTAATTTATTCATTAAGATTGTTACTCATCGTATTGATTTTAAAGTTAATTTATTCATTAAGATTGTTACTCGTCGTATTGATTATAAAGTTCATTTATTCATTAAGATCGTTACTCATCGTATTGATTTTAAAGTTCATTTATTCATTAAGATCGTTACTCATCGTATTGATTTTAAAGTTCATTTATTCATTAAGATTGTTACTCATCGTATTGATTTTAAAGTTCATTTATTCATTAAGATTGTTACTCATCGTATTGATTATAAAGTTCATTTATTCATTAAGATTGTTACTCGTCGTATTGATTTTAAAGTTCATTTATTCATTAAGATTGTTACTCGTCGTATTGATTATAAAGTTAATTTATTCATTAAGATCGTTACTCATCGTATTGATTTTAAAGTTAATTTATTCATTAAGATTGTTACTCGTCGTATTGATTATAAAGTTCATTTATTCATTAAGATCGTTACTCATCGTATTGATTTTAAAGTTCATTTATTCATTAAGATTGTTACTCGTCGTATTGATTATAAAGTTCATTTATTCATTAAGATCGTTACTCATCGTATTGATTTTAAAGTTAATTTATTCATTAAGATTGTTACTCGTCGTATTGATTATAAAGTTCATTTATTCATTAAGATTGTTACTCATCGTATTGATTATAAAGTTAATTTATTCATTAAGATTGTTACTCGTCGTATTGATTATAAAGTTCATTTATTCATTAAGATTGTTACTCATCGTATTGATTTTAAAGTTAATTTATTCATTAAGATTGTTACTCGTCGTATTGATTATAAAGTTCATTTATTCATTAAGATCGTTGCTCATCGTATTGATTTTAAAGTTCATTTATTCATTAAGATTGTTGCTCATCGTATTGATTTTAAAGTTAATTTATTCATTAAGATCGTTACTCATCGTATTGATTTTAAAGTTAATTTATTCATTAAGATTGTTACTCGTCGTATTGATTATAAAGTTCATTTATTCATTAAGATTGTTACTCATCGTATTGATTTTAAAGTTAATTTATTCATTAAGATTGTTACTCGTCGTATTGATTATAAAGTTCATTTATTCATTAAGATTGTTACTCATCGTATTGATTATAAAGTTAATTTATTCATTAAGATTGTTACTCGTCGTATTGATTATAAAGTTCATTTATTCATTAAGATTGTTACTCATCGTATTGATTATAAAGTTCATTTATTCATTAAGATTGTTACTCGTCGTATTGATTTTAAAGTTCATTTATTCATTAAGATCGTTACTCGTCGTATTGATTTTAAAGTTCATTTATTCATTAAGATCGTTACTCATCGTATTGATTATAAAGTTCATTTATTCATTAAGATTGTTACTCATGGTATTGATTTTAAAGTTCATTTATTCATTAAGATCGTTACTCATCGTATTGATTATAAAGTTCATTTATTCATTAAGATTGTTACTCATCGTATTGATTTTAAAGTTCATTTATTCATTAAGATCGTTACTCGTCGTATTGATTATAAAGTTCATTTATTCATTAAGATTGTTACTCATCGTATTGATTTTAAAGTTCATTTATTCATTAAGATTGTTACTCATCGTATTGATTATAAAGTTCATTTATTCATTAAGATTGTTACTCATCGTATTGATTATAAAGTTCATTTATTCATTAAGATTGTTACTCATCGTATTGATTTTAAAGTTCATTTATTCATTAAGATTGTTACTCATCGTATTGATTATAAAGTTCATTTATTCATTAAGATTGTTACTCATCGTATTGATTATAAAGTTCATTTATTCATTAAGATTGTTACTCATCGTATTGATTTTAAAGTTCATTTATTCATTAAGATTGTTACTCATCGTATTGATTTTAAAGTTCATTTATTCATTAAGATCGTTACTCATCGTATTGATTTTAAAGTTCATTTATTCATTAAGATCGTTGCTCATCGTATTGATTTTAAAGTTAATTTATTCATTAAGATTGTTACTCATCGTATTGATTATAAAGTTAATTTATTCATTAAGATTGTTACTCGTCGTATTGATTATAAAGTTCATTTATTCATTAAGATTGTTACTCATCGTATTGATTTTAAAGTTAATTTATTCATTAAGATTGTTACTCATCGTATTGATTATAAAGTTAATTTATTCATTAAGATTGTTACTCATCGTATTGATTATAAAGTTAATTTATTCATTAAGATTGTTACTCATCGTATTGATTATAAAGTTAATTTATTCATTAAGATTGTTACTCATCGTATTGATTATAAAGTTAATTTATTCATTAAGATTGTTACTCATCGTATTGATTATAAAGTTAATTTATTCATTAAGATTGTTACTCATCGTATTGATTTTAAAGTTAATTTATTCATTAAGATTGTTACTCATCGTATTGATTTTAAAGTTAATTTATTCATTAAGATTGTTACTCATCGTATTGATTTTAAAGTTAATTTATTCATTAAGATTGTTACTCGTCGTATTGATTATAAAGTTAATTTATTCATTAAGATCGTTACTCATCGTATTGATTATAAAGTTAATTTATTCATTAAGATTGTTACTCGTCGTATTGATTATAAAGTTAATTTATTCATTAAGATCGTTACTCGTCGTATTGATTATAAAGTTCATTTATTCATTAATTATGAAGACTATTTTTTTCATACAGAACAATACATGTATAGGCTAATTGTACGCATGACTGAGCACAAATGTTTAAACTATTAAAAAAGTGAGCCTAAAAACGAAAGGTTTTAATGTGCTTATCATTGTGGCTTTTGTATTTTGCTTAAGTTTAAATCAGTGAGAAATTCAATTTTGTATCAAATAATTTGCCTGACTGGAAACGGATTTCCTTTTTCTTCTTTTTTAAAGATGCAGTAATGGGCAAGCAGTACAGAAAGAAGTTCAACTGCACATTGTACAAACTGGCTGTTCTTTTGGTTTTTCAGACGACATTGCTCATGAAGCTGAACGTGAAGCAGCTCCGATTGAAGGTTAAATATAAGATCATAATTAATGTTTCAGGATTTGTTATCATTCATTTTCATTTATTCGACAGGATTTAATTTAATTCAATCACTTATAAAAATTATGGCGCCTTCATTTTGTACACGAGGAATCCTTCGATGGCATCCCAGAAGGTCAGGTATATCCGGAAGTTCAGTCAGTACAGCTGTCGCAAAATAATCGATTTCCAAGACGGTTACCACAGAAAATGTCAGTCTGTTACTCGCTGTTAGCAACAAATGTTTTGTATGTGCGCTTAATCTTTATGTTGAGGTTTATTACTTGGCGATTACCAGTGGTGTCGCATAGCACTGAGGCAGACCATAGAAAGAGGCAAGAGAGACAGACAGAACAGACTAAGAGTGAGAGAGACACACAAAGAGAGACAGAGAGCGAGAGAAAGGGATCCACAGAAGCAGAACCTCAAATGGGGGTTACCCGCTTCCCTGAATACGTTCGGCACAGTACTGTACATTAGGCTATGATCCCTCGAGGAATCAAAATGATTTATTTCGAAGCCAAATAACCAAGGTTTACAAATCATTGCAATATCAACATATCTTTGTTACAAAAGGGCGGGGGGCCTAAAGGGATAGAAAAGTCCCGTTAGCTATGGACACCAAACTATCAATTGAATTTATGATGTTGTAGCCTTAAATAAACTCTAGAGTACCCATGCATCACATAAAAAGAGTAAAGAAACAAATACAAACTTAAGCAAAAGGAAGCCAGTCTACATAAACTAAGACTAACGAAACAAGGAAAAAGAAAGTGTAACGCTCAATACTGTTGAGTCAATATTTGAAAAACGATTTAGAAAATAGAAAACAAATAGCCTACTTAACTATTGTGGAGAGACCATACTACAAAGCACATAGAGGAAGAAAGGTGCGGGCTGAATAAAGTCGTTTGCCTTTCATTCGGCTCTTCTATTAAAAGGCGCCTGATTTATTTTCGAAAATAAATTGCTATAATAGTATTTCTTCCCAGGTGGCAACTCCATTTAGTTTAATAGAGAAAAGGAGTGTGTTTGTGGGGGCATAAGTCTTCGATATAAGCTAGAGTTTCTTGAAAAATGTGAATGGATCTGAGGTGAGAGTTGAAAGTAATTTTTGAAACTAGAGAGCGGGAGGTCTCAGTCAAATCGACACTTAAATTCACCCAGTTGGAAAGACCCAATCTGGTCAATTTTTAATATCTTAAGGGTAGGCTAATGAAGATGCGAGCAGTGTGAGATCCATCTGGAGCTCCTGCAACATGGCGAACAGCTCTCTTTTGCAAAACTGTTAATCTATGTGATACTGTGACGTAAGTAGAAGCACACACTATGTGAAAATAAGAGAGGTATGGATGTAATAATGAATAGTACAATTTAATCCTAATGCTGGAAGTTAAAATGTAAGCAGTTCGAGCCATTACTCCGATATTTTTGGCAATTTTGGTTGCAACTGGGCTCATTTCACGTCATATTAGGCCTACCACGTAGCCTACCAACGTAGATTCCCGAAAATCTAGCTGAATCGACAGATGTGAGATGGGTACTATCAATTTTTAGTTTAAATTCTCCAAATGGATTTTTTGCTATGCGATTTGAAATGATATTATTAATTTTTCCACGTTTAATGATAATCTATTTACTCTAAGCCACTTGGCAATGAGCTCCAGCTACGTGTTCATGTTTTGAAATAAGGTGTTGGACTGTCGATGCAAACGTGGGAATTAAACAAACCGTTCGTATCATCTGCAAACAGGATGAACAAAATTAGATATTCATTAATTAGCTTTTTGCCAATTAAGGCTACTCAGGTCCGACAGGAATTAATTAAATAATTAATTATCATTATTATTGTTGTCATCATTATTGTTCGAAATTATGTTGCCGCCTTATGTAACTAATACTTGCAAATTATGTTGTGTTCGCACAGAAGTGGTTGAAGCGGAAGACAGGAGAAAGCTTGGTGAGATATCTCTGTTCTCTGGAACATAGGCTACATTTAACTGTTTATATAATAGTAGGCCTCCCTTTTTTTACAAATTTACTGTACCGATTATACAGATATCGAGTAATTTGACTAGGGGTTCAAAGATCCGAATTACATCTCCTAAGGAAAATTCTCAGAATTCCTGGTCCAGAGAATGACTATCGTTCAACTGAGGCACAGACATTGTTAGGCCTACCAGCTGCACACACATGTGAATCAGATTCCCATTTAGTGATGTTTACTTCTATAGCCTAACGTTAGTCTGTCTTTGTTCGTCGGGCTTGGCACGGTACTCTGACTCTGAGCAGAATTCTTGAAGGGGCACCTTACAAATGATTGAAATGAATAAATGAAAAATGAATACTAGCCTGCTCTTGTAGGACTGTGAGCAGAATTCTTGCAGGGACGCCAAGCAAACTCTTGTTAATGCATGATTTCTGACTGCTATTATAGCTCATCAAACGTCATTACTTCCCTATTTGTACCGTTCTCACAAAGATTTCCAGTGTCAAAATTAAAATAGCCTATATTTCATATTATCGTCGTTATTTGAATGAGTGATATTTTGTAACAAAACAAGCAGACTAATCAAACAGCGGACACACTCTCTATTCTCTTAACTTTCCGACCACGACGACTTAACGGATAATAACCCTGGCATTCATATTCATCTTACGATTACAATATTAACTGACCAGGTTTGCGCTGTTTAGCGACAAAGCACCTGCTTGTCTTGCTTCCGTGCCGTCATATATCGACACTGTTAAGCATAATACTGTACGACGATTCAAAACAGTCAAAAAACGGTGGGTGGTCTCACTAAAAGTGATATAACTTTTGTTCTGTTTGAAATATTTTTATGAAATCTGGCCATCATATGTAAATATGAATTGTCTATAAACCTGTAAAATTTCATTTTGAAATAAATTCTTACTTTTGGCCAAGATATTGGGAAAAACCTACTTTTTGTTGCGTTACGTTTTTGAATCCTCAAAAAACGGTGGGTGGCCTCCATAATAGTGGCATAACTTTTGCTCTGTTTGAAATATTTTGATGAAATTTGGCCATCAAATGTAAATATAAATTGTCTATAAGACTGTAAAATTTCTTTTCAAAATTCTTACTTTTAGTCAAGATATTGTCAAAAAACCTAGGGGGGTCTTTTTTGGCCCACCCTGTATATACAAATAAATCAAATAAATAACTACCGGTACATACGCAATAAAAAAAGTGCATACACAAATGCAAGTATCCTACTTAGGTCTATAGGATTTATGCTTGGTCGATTTTTATAAGTTGAATATTTGATGACTGTGGCTTAATTCATGAGAATCTTCGTGCTCTCCAAAGAGCTTTAGAATAATTCTGTCTCTTGTAGTATCCCATCTCCATTCGTTTTGTTGTTGTTTGAGCAACTGTTCTGCTTGGACTTTTAGCTTTCGCCGGATTTGTGGAACCTGTGGAAGGTAATTGAGAAATTGAAAGTTGTTGTATCTTAACCGCTTCTTTTATATCGTCAACAGAGCTCTTCAAGTCACAGCAAAATATAGCGATGAATTTGTATGTAGCCTAAGCGTTTGCGAAATCAAATTATTGAAAGCGTTCCTCCATGATGGCTGCACTTCACAGATGATGAACGGATAAGCGTATTAGAATGCTAGGAAACGATGCGATTTAACAGTTGGTCAGAATTTTACGAAGTGCTTCACTCATTCAAGAATTTATGGAGCGCATTTTCAGGCAACTACTCAGAAGCGCTCCCGATTCTAGCACAGCAAAAAGTGCAGTTTGAGTTGAATACAACCAAAATGTCTCAGTAAGAACCTCCAGGAAGCATACACAGCTACTATGAGAGGTCTTTCCAGACCATTGGGCCCACCACCGATAAGGCACGATTCTGCATAATTGCCGCTCAGGCGAAGGAACTAAGAAGCACCCCTTCTGTGCAGAACGGAGGGGTGGTGGCCTTGAATACATTTGAAGCACTAATTAGACCTATGCACATAGGCTATGCTCAGAAGCGTCGACAGCTGTTGCTTTGCATTTGGGGCTTAAAAATGCATAAATTATAATAATATTAGAAAATTATTAAGCGATCACATCTATAAATTTACGTAGACATTTTGTGAGTCATGCAATGCTATTCACTTATGTATACGTGCATGAATTAATAGACTTAATTTGGAATTTGTCGGTTGCTTGCGTCTCACGAAATAGCGCTCTTGCTATGCAAATTCTAACCATGCAAATTCTAGCTATAAAATTCTAGCTATGAAAATAATTCTAGCTATGAAAATTCTAACTATGCAAATTCCAGCTATGTCAATTCTAGCTATGCAAATTCTAGATATGCAAATCTAAGAAACATTCGGACGCATTCTTTAATTAAGCAGCGCGCAGATATAGGCTATAGGCCTAGGCCTACGCAACAAAACGCCAAAGTTAGCAGTGGTCTATGCAAAATGCAACTGTTACGCAAGACTACCATTTTAGCATTTGATTCAGTGATTGAAACACTAAATAACGTTGTAAGCATCGCTGTATAATTGTAGAACCCATACAAAGCGATATAGATATCAATGCAGCCATTCTAAGGAACAACACAGACTTCCTCAACCAACACATTCGACCTCGAGGCGTCATAGACAAACTTCACGCGGCGGAAATCCTATCCGACGAGGACACGAGATACATCAAAACGTTGAGACATGTGAGTGAGAAGAATGACGAGATGTTGAATGTCATCAGGAATGCCTCTTCAGAACGATACAACACATTCGTCTCAATTCTACGCGAAAGCGGACAGACGTTGGTGGCCGACGTTGTAGAAAAGGGTGGCGGTTAGTATACCATACTCTATGCATTTTAACACCATACTCCCTATATGTTAGCCCCTTCACTAGCTTCACGTCCTCTGGAGTGTGACCAGGTCCCGAAAAGAGCCCCAATAATTAATTAACCTTGCCAGTGTTTCCATGGGTATTGACCTAACATCACATTGTCAGAAATTTTCATGCTCTTTAAATGGGACCCATATGGGCTTTACAGAGGCCCAATTATAAATACCGGTAGCCTACTTTATGAGTTCCATGATGTTAGAGAAATTCTTGACTGGTGCATGCTGGATTTGACAAGACGCTGCTGGTTTTATCTGGGTTTCCTTACTATTGCTTCTGTGCAGTGTAATAAATATTCAGTTAAGTCATTTGCATGCGTATTCTGTCCGTGATGACTGGTGTCTCTGATTGAAACTTTCGTTGGGTCAACAGTGAACCTGGATACAGAAGGATCAACTGCAGTTGCCGCTACTGGGTTCCCAACGACTCTAATGAACAGAGTTGCTTGTGATTGGGCTGTTTTTTCTCAAAACGTTAAGCTCGCTAACACGTTCATAATTATACACTTTGTTTTGCAAAATATAAAATATGTTCATAGCTGTTTAAATCTTAGCACTGAACGTCGCTGCATTTTATACCAAAATGTAATAGCCTATATTACGACAAAAAGCCGTAGCCTATAGCGTTTATTCAAAATACTCAACTAAAATTATTTTAATGTAAATTTTTTCTCTGCCTACGTCAAATGTCTTGTGCAGTATCTATATTTTGTAATTAATGGTTCACTAGCAGAAATTCTTTATTGAATCTTTTTCTCCTTAATGTGTTTTTCTTTGTTTTTTGCATTGTAGCCTACTAAAAAATAATTGCTGCTTTAACTGTGAACTCAGTTTCGAATTCCATGCATCAATGTTTTATGTTTTGCTTTCTGTAGTGGTGTTGAAGTTAAAGGTTACAAACGATCCAACGGACAACCTAGAGACAGTTGAGAAAGAAATCGTCGAGAAACTCAACCAGTTGCAGGACTCAAAAGTTCCAAAGAGCGATGAGGTATGGCGATTCCTGAGTCAGCTGAAGCGAGCCAACATTGAGATCATCAGTTCCCGACATGACAAAGGCGTCATCATGTGGTGCTGGTGTCATTCGCAAACAGCTCTTAGGAAACTGGATGACATCAGTATGTCGGACACGAAACAGCCGAATTTACTGAATGGTCTCTTTGGTCTGCTGTTATCTGGGAAAGAGACGCCTACGATAAGCAGCGTCTATCTGGAGAATCCTGAGAAAGACGTCGGTAAGATCATCTAATAGAATCTCAGATTTTAATGCATCTTTGCATATAATAGATTTTCAGTTGAAGTTCTGCTTTGCATGTTTTCTTAAGCTCATAGGTGTAATCGTCTTCGGTGCAATAATGTACAATGCATATTATTTACTATACTGTATTATATTCTACCAGTGTAATTAATATTATCATCGACACCAATTAATTAGTTTCTGATTACTTATTATTTTATATAAGTTATAGCCTATAGGGTCTATTACATGTAGGCCTATATGTTACATCTGTTCATGTGAAGTAGAGAAGCGCAACAGATCCCCTAAAAGATGGGCTAGGAGGCCTCTGGGTTTATAGTTCTTCTGATGAGGTTTTGGCACGGCAGGAGCAATCGAAGAACATATATTTTATGATCATAGCATTGTGGATTCTTAGACCGTTTATAAAATAGAGACGTTTGCTTAACGAAAAATATGACTTTGTGTTTTTTTTTTTTTTTTTTTTTTTATATTTTTTTTTTCCTCAACCAAAACAACAAACAGACATGATACAATTATGGCATTGAATAATACATTAACATAATTTGGTGAAGAAGGGGAGACCCAGAAGGGATAGAAAATCCCGCTAATAGGGCCACCCATAATTCATGTAAAATATAAAAGAAAAACATGACAGAGCATTCAATTGTAGGAATAAAAAAATGATGAGGGAGAGAGAAAAAAAAATTAAGCAATCGACATTTCTGTATATAACGAGAAAAACAACTCTTAACTAATGACTTAACTAAAGACTTAACTAAGGGCTTGGCGAGACCACTGAGCAGAAACCTTAACCATTACATATCAGGAAGTGTTTTAAGTAAATAAAGGCGAAGTTTATGCTTAAATAATCTTGTGTTAGGTAGGGAATGAAGATGTGTAGGGAGAGAGTTCCAACATTGGGAGCCAGTATATTGTATAGAGAATCGACGAGTATTAGTATGTGCGTAGGGAAGGTCATAAACAGTTAATTTTCTAGTTGAATAAGAGTGGCGATCAGAGGTAAGGTTAAAGAAATCATTAAATACAAGTGGTAATAGGCCATGGTTATAACGGTACATAAACTCTCCTATTTGCAAGTGCCTAATTTGATCGATCTTTAATAATCCAAATTCCTTGAAATACAGAGCGGTGTGGGCTCGGCGAGGAATATTAGCTATAAAACGGATTGCATATTTTTGAAGGGTGACTAGTCTGATAAAATTAGATTTGTAAGTAGACGTCCAAATTAAATTACAGTAGGTTAAATAAGGATAAATAAGAGAATAGTATAGCATAGACCGGATAGAGACAGGAATCAGTTTAGATGAGCGAAATAGCACACCAACAGTCTTAGCAATTTTGCTAGAGATATTATTGATGTGTTCCTTCCAATTTAGATGCTGGTCAATGTAAACGCCCAAAAATTTTGTGGATGTTACTTCGGTGATAGGAGTCCCTTCAATAAGTAGAATAGGAAGTTCATTGGGATATTTTTTCTTATGGGATCTGAAGAGGATGTAGTTGGTTTTATCCAAATTTAGAGTAAGTTTATTAGATCGAAACCAATCAACGACTCGGTGAAGCTCGGAATTAACAGTGTTGAATAGAGTATCAATAGATTTATCAGAATGAAATAAGTTAGAATCATCAGCAAATAGCACAAAATACATAGAAGGCGATACATTGGGTAAATCATTAATATAGATTAAAAATAAAAGAGGTCCAAGATTAGATCCTTGAGGGACACCGTGAGAAATGAGTTGTAGATCAGAAGTACAATTGTTAACAGAAACCAGTTGAAAACGATTTTCAAGATAGCTAACAAACCATTGTAGTTGTGTCCCTCTAATTCCATAGTTATAAAGTTTTTTGATCAAAATATGATGATTTACAGAATCAAAGGCTTTAGCTACATCAAGGAAGATACCAAGGGAGTATTCGTTATTTTCAATTGCATTAGAGATTTTGTCTTGTATGCTTAGAAGGGGCATGTAGGTAGAATGACCCTGTTGTTACTGCCTGTTATGGTTTATTTTCGAGTGTTCAGATGCCTCAAAGATTTATAAATTCAGCATGATCAGACACTTTTAAATCTGGGAAAATAAGTATTTCAATATTATAAACTAACTATCCTGCCAATGATTTATCTTGCATCAAACTATCCTGCAATCATATAACACTCAGAGGGTTAACATAGACAGGCGGAAGGAAAATAATCTCTGATTTAATTGATATGTTGATTTTCATCTGTTACTGAACAACGTATTTCGATTTTATCAGCTCGATCTGTGTGCCTGTTTATTTTAGTTTGTCGGAGACATAAAAGCGTTGTTAGTGAGACACAATTTCCAACCGGAGATCGACAGGTGTTCGGTGTTGCAATTATTCTCCAGACCAAGGTTTGTCTTCTCTTTCGAGGTCCAAACGCTATCGTTGTTTACGAGGCTGGAGACTTTGCGAAACCAATCGAGGATGAAATGCCGCTCGTTGGCATCGTTGTTCCCGTGGACATGGCATACTCCGATGTGTCCCACTGTCTTTACATCACAGACGAGGACCAAGCCAGAGTCTGGAAGATCGATATGTTGTCATCTTCGGAGAAAAAGGTCGAGCAGTGGTTGGGAGATGGAGCTGCTGGTGACCCGTTCACTCTGTCGGTGACCAACGATGGGCGCGTGGTGATGGTCAAAAGAGGTTCTCCAACCAGTCTTTGCGTCTACGATCCAGATGGTTGCTTGATTCTCAGTATGATTCTTCAGTCTCCAATATCGATACCCAATCATGCAGTGGAAACATCCAAGGGAAACTTCGTTGTATCCTACGACAAAGATGTTGGAGTTCCAGGCGGAATAAGTGAGCTTACAAGAGAAGGACAGATGATCTCACGTTTTGATTTGATGTTTGAATCGATCAGCGGTGTGGCGGAAAACGTGAACAAGCTTCTTGCTCACATTGCCAAACCACAATTCTCTGGTGCCAACCATCTGGTCATCGACGATTCCGATCAGTTGTATGTTTGTGTGAATGATGTGAATAGTGTGAATGGTGAACTGGCGATCTTCAACTCCCGACTCGTCCTCTTAGATGGTGGAAAATCTGGTTTAATTGCTCCACAACGCGTTCAGTACAACAAGAAGAATACGCAGTTGGTTGTTACACACGGCGTGCAGAGGAACCTCGTCTCTACTTTGCATACGAAGTGAATTATTGTCCGAAGTTTATAGAGATTTTTCAATAAGAAATAAGCAATTATAATTATTATATGAGTTGCTAGTAATTTTTCAAATATCATCTACTTATTTTCCAATAAGAAATAAGCAATTATAATTATTATGTGAGTTGCTAGTAATTTTTCAAATATCATCTACTTATTTTCCAGTAAGAAATAAGCAATTATAATTATTATGTGAGTTGCTAGTAATTTTTCAAATATCATCATGATTATTACCACGTCATAGAGCAAAAGAAAGTGAAAACCTGGACGAGCTCTTTGAATCGTTCACGATCTACATGATTGTAGACTTACGATACGAATATTTTTGACTTTTTTCCGTCGCAGAATCGGATGAACATAATCCATAATTTAAAATTTTATTATAATTATGTAATTAGTTTCATTTGATCTTTCATAAACTTTGACGGTAAGTCTACAGCACCCACGAACGATTTCGGGCAGTGTGTTAGTAACGGAGCGAATTTCTTACTTTTATTTGCTTTTCTTAGATACAGTTTCTTAGAACTGTAGACAAATAGGCCTATTTATTTATCGACCTACGCAGGCCATATAGGCCTAACTCAAACATGTGTGGCGGACAGACTACAAGGCTTTGACTTAGTACTGACAGTAGCATAATAGGCCTATTTAAGTGATGTAGAAACCACGGGTTAGGTTTATATTTAAGTTGTTCAGTTAGCTGTAGTCAATTTTGAGACTTTAGCTTTTTTAAATTAAACTTGCTGCAATACATTCGCGTCTAATAGTTATTTGCCATAATTAGGACGCTGCTTATAGCCCAATAAATTTCAAAGACGGGAGAACGATAGTTGGTCATGTTTACGCAATGTATTGGGCCTAGGCTATAGAAGGCTATGGAGTATGGAAGTCAAAATACGTGCCTGTACCATTGTAAGCTAAAGTCTGTCCCAAGGTACGTCATCATTATAATAATATATTATTATTATTATTATCATTATTATTTTTTTTGCCCTGAGGTACTTCATTCCCCCAGGGACTTATGGACTATTATTAATTGAAGAAAATGTCTGGTGGGTCAGGCCTCGTCTTCAGGGTGTGAGGCAAAAGTGCCTTTGAAAGCGACCAGGTTGTGGCGTTGAATACAAATGGACAGACGTTGAAAAAGGAAGAAGGCTTCACGTCTGTCACCACTGATAGAACAGATGCGGCTGCCAATTTCATTTATGAAGTCTGAGGCCGACGGGTTGAGTGGGCCTAATGTCTCTATGGCCACCGGCTGGAAGATGTGCGAAGTGGGCAGGCCTCCGTATTTTTGTTCTTTGCGGATGGCCGCCTGCACTGATGCAGGCCCGACCAAACCGTTCGGGTGGGTTATGTACGAGGCGGCACAAGTATGAACGATGGTGGCATCCCACGCCAAGTATTTCCCCCTGACCAGGGTATGAGGGTTGTCCCGTCCGGCCTTTTTCCATCGGATCTAAAGAGACCCGCCGGTTCCTTGATGCTTGGGATGTCAGCTCTGAGAAGGGCACGCCAAATGATGTCATTTATGGCGTGGTGACGAAGGGATCGACCCATGGCTCTCCTACAGACGAAGCCATGATGGCCCTCGGGGCCAACTCCCTCGCCACATTGGCATGTGTGAGGACCACACAAGTCCAAACCCAACCTCAGGCCCACCGCCACCCGGACAGCCTCGTTATCCAGGACAAGGCCACAAGCGGCGATTGGAAGCGCGAACAGCCAGTCAGCTGAATGGGGACTGCCCGACGCGTCCAGCCTGGCTCGGTTGACTAAACCGACGGCGCTCTGGCGGATTTCCGCCTTGTCCTTTTAAACTAGGGGTCTGTCCCAAAGGCTCTGTTTGCCGGGTAAGGGGTACATTGTCGCCGGCAAGGTGTCGCAACGAGCCTCCAACAGATCCGACACGAACTGGTCAGGGGCTGCCACACCAGACGCAAGGATGGCAGATTGCAGGTCGAGAGTCGACGCGGCTGAAGCCAAAAAGGCGGAAGAAGCCAGCGAAACGACTCTACGGATGCCAAGTCCGCCATCCTTGATTGGTAGCGCGGCCTGCAGCCACTGGACATCATTGAGAGAGCAGTTAACAATTGTCTCAATGCCCGTCCTCATGAGCCCGTCCAAAATCACTAGGGCAGGGTGGTCAAAGCAGGGTGAACAACGAAGAAGGTAACTCACTTTTGAAGCGCCGAATGATGAACGCAGGAGGATCAAAGCGTTCTGAGAAGGCAAAAGACGCAGTCTCTCCAAAGCTCTCCTGAACATATCTCCGTGGCGCGCCAGGGTATCGTCTAGCGCCTTCCCCCGAAACAGGGGGGCCCCCAATAACCCCAGAGCAGTCAACTCGACCCTAGAGTAGCTCGACAAGGGACGTGTTAGTTCCAATGTGGCGTCCGGGGTGAAAACTTCGCACATGGCTGGGTTAAGGTGAAGGCCCAACTGTGGTCCCAATCCAACTACCAACTCCACGTCCCGGGCCACGGACTCCCTGTTGCCGCCGAGAGTCAAATCGTCCAGAAATCCAATTTTGAGGTCAGACTCTAGCGATTCTAGCACCGGCTGCAATGGTAGACTAAAAAGGAGAGGGCCCAACGGGTCGCCCTGCTGGGGGCCAACCTGTGATGACAGAAACAGGTGACCAAACTTAAGGATAGATGGAGACGAATATGCCTGGTGGACAAATGGATAGATCTCTGGAATGATCTTGTAAACCGAATCCAACATGACGTCACGCCGTAAAGAGTTAAATGCGTTGGTGAAGTCCAGCTTTACCAACACCTGATCGCTACGCATACTGCTGATAAACCTTCGAGTAGCATGGACAGCGGCTTCACAGCCGCCCGGGACGCCGATTCCCAGCTGCAGTGGCGCAAAATAAGATGGAAGTTTCGAAAAGGCATACTTATTTGCACATTTGGCAGCTAGTCTTCGCCAAATGTAGCCAACTGCTATTGGTCTCAATCCCCCTGATTCTTTGTTGAGGGCGATCATATTACCCCCAAACAGAATTGGTCTAACGCCAGGAGGACATTCGCCGCGTAGCAGCAGATTGATGAAATCCGATAGAGCCTCGATGAGGGGCTGCTGCATCCCGTTGTGTCCGATCAGGTCCAACAGATGGCCTGGTCTAAAGCCATCCGGACCCCCTGCTGACCCCGTTGGAAAAGATCGGATTGCTTCTAGCACCTCTCCTGCAGTCACTTGCCATGCCACTTCTGAAGCAGGGTCGGGAAGGCCCATAAGGGCTTCTGGGCATGGGTCTGTGGGGTGTTTATCCTGCAATAGCCTGAGGTTCTCTTCACATGGGATTGCTGGCTGGTCCCCCTCGCATAAGATGCGAACAGCGGCCCTAATGTTTCCGTCCTCTAACTTGGAATTGACGGCAGCAAGCAATACATCTCTTTGATTACGGCGGCCCACACGATTATTCACAGGGTATTGCTCCTCGCTGAGTGAGTTAGGGTCCGACAGCCACCTCTCTGTCCGGTTCTTAATGATTTTTGTCATGTTTCGACGTTTTCCGGCCCTAGATGGTTGAGCTAGAATAGAAGGAGCAAAGTCAAGCAGCGCCTTCCAAGCTGTCATGGATTGTGGTGCTTTACATATGTCGAGGAGGGTCGAGGTTAAAGCCTGAGCACAGGCCGGACGGGCTCCTTTGCATATATGCCTGAGGAGTGGCCCCCGGGTCTCAGGATGCGACATGCCGCAGTCCAAGACATCGACAGAATCAGGTATATGCGGGGCGGACGGCACCGATGAAACCGTAACGGGCAGTCTGGACTGGCCCACTCCATCCTTCTGCGTCCCCCCATCGACCCCAACGCCCGACCTATCTCTCTCTCCTACTGCTCCATCCAACGGTGGCTGATTTGAGCCCGGGCATGGACTGCTTCTAGGACCATGCAGATGGACCAGGCTACCCCCAGAGTGCAGTTGTCTTGCGGCCAAGCAATGGCTGCAAGTGCCCCTTGCCTTGGGAGGTTTCTCAGTTTGAGACATCGATGTAAGCCGGCCAGACTATTCCAAATGAATGCATGCCTTGTTTATGTACGTCAGATGGGAAAAAGCAGTACCCTACTAATGAAATGCAAAATTACCTTCAAAGTTCACAATGCGTGAACGGCGTGCGAAAAGAACCGTATAAGAAATCCGGTTGAGAGTTATCAACGAATAGCGAAAATCCAGCTACATCTTGACGGGAGTTAGAAGTAAAGAAAACGAACCGTTTCAAATGAACCGCTAAACATTCAACGCTGAAAGTGCGCAGTAGGTTAAGCGTGCTGCAACGACTGAATAACGACAGGTGTGTCGACGTAAACAAATAGCCTATACGCCCCTTTTACGGCGCGCGCGCGCACGCACACCAGACGAACACGAAAAGTCCGACCAAAACATGGGTCAAAAGCATACAAATAGACACTCAACTTCGTTAGAAAAGTGAAACCAACTCCAGCAGCAAGAATTCATACAAACCAGTCCAACGAGAAAGGTGAAAAACCAGTCAAAGTGAACGAAAATTAGGTTAAAATCTCGTGCGTAAGAGACAGAGCGTGCGACCCAGACGAGGCCATTCCAGACATGGAATTATTATTATTATTATTATTATTATTATTATTATTAGTGGCAGTAGCAGTAGTAGTAGTAGTAAAAATAACAATAATAATAATAATAGCAGTAGTAGTAGTAGTAGTAGTAGTAGTAGTAGTAGTAGTAGTAGTAGTAGTAGTAGTAGTAGTAGTAGTAGTAGTAGTAGTAGTAGTAGTAGTAGTAGTAGTAGTAGTAGTAGTATACTAAGTAGTAGTAGTAGTAACAGTAGTAGCAATAGTAATAACAATGATAATAATAGTAGTAGCAGTGGTACAAGACGATTGAGGCATGATCCTCAATACAAATTAATAATAAAATAATAACAATAATACTATGGCGGTGGTGGCGGTGGTGGTAGTGGTAGTAATAGTAGTAGTAGTACTTGTAGTAGTAGTAGCAGTAGTAGTAGTAGTAGCAGTAGTAGTAGTAGTAGTAGTAGTAGTAGTAGTAGTAGTAGTAGTAGTAGTAGTAGCAGTAGTAGTAGTAGCAGCAGCAGCAGCAGCAGCAGTAGTAGTGGTGGTGGTGGTGGAAGAACGCCTCTGAGTATGAATCCTAAAGGACACCATATATTTTTTCTGATTGATTTATATCATTCTACTGTTCAGGCTCTATCACATTTATTATGGAATTACTGACCGACTTCCTACTTTATTTTCCTATCCCTTGGCTAATTATTTATTTACATCTCTTCAGTGTTACTCAAGCAAAACGACAAACTGTTGATGAGAAATATAATTTTCAAACGAGATGATAAATATTCAAATTTAAAAAATAAACTGAAGAGCCATCTCTTTTTCATAGCGCACAATATTTGTCTGCATAGAATAGATGACCATAAATGCATTAAATATCATGTCTCTGATCTGATGATAACCATTTTTCGGATAACATACTAAACATGTATCTTCGCAAAAGCAGACGTTACAAGAGATGTGCAGTGTCATTTTAAACAAGCTATTCCGAAAAACAATTTAGTTAAATCTAAAGAGTTTTATTCGTTATAATTAATTATATGTCGCGCAGAGCAGAAATGTCTGCAAGCCCCATCAGGATTCACTCAGGTCCTGCAGCGGCTGGCACAGCTTCATCGGGTGGAGCGTCTTCAGGTTCTACAAGAAAAGACAACAGTCGTTTAAACATCAACTTCTTCGTAGAGACCAAAGTCTCAGCTGCTAAGAAAACCGCCATTCAGCCACTAAAAAGACATAACTTACAGAAGTATTGCAATAACTTTATGTATGCTTGCGTTGTACTTACAGCACGAAAAAGTAGGCATTTAAAAAACAGGTTTCCAATTTTCCCATGAACAAGTAGGCTACCACTTCTTAACCCTATGTACGGGATTTCATGCATGGTAGAGCTGCAATCTTGACGGTGCTTGCAAACCGACTCTCGACAGAGTTTTTACGGTCAAAGCGAGGCATCCAAACATAGGCATTGTTGGCCTATTGAATTATATAAACTTATATTATAAACTGGCCTAGTTAGCTACACCGGTAAGCGACAGCTGCATTCGTCTGTTGGTTGCAACGGACTGCGGTTCAAGCCCCGGGCTGGGAGTTGACATTCAGAGATTTAGATATCTCGGGCTAGCACGTGTGGGACGCAGGGGTGCAAGCTCCTGCGGAGCGACCTTGGGCAAGTTGCTTACCCACCATTGTCTGTGGGGAAGGCAAAGGGAAACCACCTCACTCATCTCATCCCCAGGGGCGTAACGCCAATGAACCTGCCTTCGGGCAGAGCACCATCATCATCATCATCATCATCATATTATAATTATATAGGCTACCGTTACAGTTTTGGTTATCTGGGTAGCATAGCCTATTTGGGCTTCGGAAGATAAAAGCTTGATAACTGTTGCAAAATCGGTCTCCTTGGAAGGATTTATGATTGGCAAAAAGATGTGGGCCTAGCACACATGCCCAATACTTTTTAAAACATTTACGATGTCCATTTTACCCAGTATGGGACTAAAGTGGTCTCTGTTTGATATAGTACATGATGCCAATGTTACCTCAAAAGCCTTGTGGTTTTTCCCAATATTTTACAACTATATAATTGTTTTTTAAATTTTAAACTTCTACAGAGTCATAGATACCATCCACAATTATCAAAAGACTACTTCAAAAAATCAAATCCCTTCCTCAACTCGCTAAGTTGCCATTGACTAGAAAACCATTCCAAACTATGCCAATGCCACTCCCATTTTACGGTATATGAAACGCTATAATAGTATAAATACCAATCTTACCTTGAGAAAAGACGCAGATGTGCTTCTCCAAATCCTCTCTCACATCGTTGATCACCGAGTAAGTTGGTGGCATGAAGTATGTTACGCCTTCCTAAAACATCAAATATGTGATCTTTGTCTGCATACAAATCAGCATTGTGTTTCCATAATTATGTAGGTCTACCCTCCTCGGCATCGCCAAAAAGGGTCATACTGCATTCCGACCTGTAGGCGATAACCGAAAACTGCCCTGGAACGAGGTGCTAGGCTGTCTAGACTTCGTTAATTTTGCGCAGTTGCTCATTTTATTTATTTATTTTTCACACTTGCCATGGATAGCGCCCCTTCGAGCTCCCTACTCAGAGGCACTCCCGACAAAAGCGCGGACACTACATCGAAGTTTCACTTCGAAGCTCGCGACCAATCGCGAGCGAATGACTTGCTCATCGTCCTATACGCGGCGGCGGCTTGAGCTTGGATTCGAACCTGGCACCTTCCGGCTGCAAGGTAACGAACCCACAACATCACCATCGCGCTTTGTAAACATGAATTTTGTATGATGCGGCGCTTAGAAATTTCTGATATTAGCCTGTTTACATTACATTACGCTGAGTTCACATTATCTAAGTTTTAAAACGTGCAAATTTAACTCATTAGGCCTAAAGAAGTCGACTTAAGTTAGAGGATTGGTTACGCGTGAAAAATTAGAGATAGCCTAGGTCTAAGTTCCAGCCTACAAAGGGACGATGCATTGGGATGCGACGCTCAATTATATCAATGTATTAAAAGGTTCCGATGTAAAATGTATGCAAAATAATAGCCAGGTAATTCGTGCACTCCTAGTGAGTCTGGATTGAAACGGCGCTATCTGAATATGCATTTGCAATAGCGACAGAAGAGGTTTGAACGCATGTGCTTGAAATGTTAGTGTTATAGGCTATATGACTATCTCTATCGCATATCCTGTATTTTACACAACAGTAGAGTAAACGCCTTATAATGAGTGTGATACAATTCCGATTCCTATAAGGTTCTGTGCTTTCGTTTTTAGGCCTAATTAACAAATACGGTAGGCCCAATGACTTTTTTAAAACTATCCCTTTCTTTGATAACCATATTTTTCATTTAACTCATTTTCTGGTTCATCAAATCTCTTTCATTTTCAGGTCTTTGCCACTTAATGTGGTTGGACTTGTTGCATTACAAAAGGATGTTTTGAGGTTGCATTGAACTTGTAAACTATAATATTCACTAACTGTGACTAGAATGCGATCCGATCGGGAAAAATTATTAAGTCGTATGTCTCACCTGGTGCGGGTACGAGGACAAAGGTGCAGCACAGGACACGCCACATTTTGAAGAAGTTGTGTTCAGGCACACCATCATCATTTTTAGGTCGGTCTTTTCTTGAAGCACTTCAGAAGCGTTGATAGCTTGCCCATCAGTAATATTAGCATGATCTGTGATCAGTATTGCTACCCTTCGGACGCCCGACCTGAGCGTAGCTGGGGTGAAAACTTTTTTGATGACGACTTCGAAGGAGCCTGTGTCGCTGAGCTCACCGCGCGGGATATCCTCGTGGCTAATGGCATCCAGTAGCGACTGCTCGGTAGCGTATCTGCAGAAGCACGACCATGCATTTATATGCATGAAATTACTATTGCCACTGGTGAACTAATTTTCCTAAGTGGCGTCTCATGAAGGCCGTATTGCCATACAATTGCAATCACAGTGAGACGTTGAAAAGAAATGACGCTTTGTGAGCGCTTCACCATAATATGTTATACTAGCCTACATCAATGGAGAAGATGATCAAACGTCATACGTGCTTACAAAATTATGTAGTATAACCTACAGCCATGCCAAGGCCGTAGCTAGGGGTGTTTTGGGTATTTGAACACCCCCACCCCCGAAATGGAAAATGTGAAAAATAATAGAATGCATTTATTACTAGCACATTATGTAAAAACCATGAAATAAAACCATGAAAACATCCCCCGAAATGAAAAATGCAAAAAATAGAATGAATTAGTGACATTTTCTGAAGAGTTCGGCCGGATGACTAAATAAAAAGGGTCGCCAGTTTTTTTCGGACGGGAAACTACAGAAACACCCTCCGAAATCAAATCCTGGTTACGGCCTTAAGTCATGCGTAGGCCTACAGTAACTGTCTAGTGTCTATAGCCTACATGGAGCATCTTACGCTACTTCATAGTGTGAGCGTGCGTACGTGCTTGCTGCTTCTTTGACTGGAAAGACGAGTGTACTCAGTGTAGGCTACAAAACGTGTTAAAGCTGGCAAGTGCAAGACTTGACGTTGCTTCTCGATTCCACCCCCCCTCAGTTTCACACCCTTTAGACATTAAGTCGTTATCTAACCCTATGCGGACGTGCAATAATTGATTCTTCCTCAACAGGGCTTTTTAACCCTTACCGCTCAGAAGGATAATTTATTGGCGCAAAATTGGCCGATGAGAGCGGACACATGAGTGGTAAAGGTTAATTTAAAGGTAGTTTTATACCTGCACACCCTCTTCTCCGTTCCTTCACATCCTCCATGGCAAGCTACTCCCAATCGAATGAGAACAATGACCTTTTCTACTACTTTTCGCTGCTGATAGGTGTTTCTAACTTTCTACAACGGCACAGATCCATCTAGAACTGAATGTTGTTGTCATGAACTGCACGCCAAAAAAGCCCTGGTTCTTATCGGCTTTGGTTCTTTTCGTTCTGTCTTTCGACGCAGGTTGCAGGCCCGGCCTTAGGGCAAGGCGAGCGAGGCAGCCGCTTTGGGCCCCGCGCTTCTAAAAGTCTAGGGCCGGGCCTGGCAGGTTGCCTCTGAAAGACGTCTTGTTCTGAGTCAAGATTCTTCCATCATTTTTCGCCAACACTAAGTCTTGTTGATTCGATCCCACACTTTCTTTCATCACACATTATAGCAAGTTTTGTCACAGAAGGCAGGCTAGTAAAATCTACATTTACAGGTGAGCGGGAATGTGTAGTGACAGAGATCTATAGCGTCACCCTCCTCTTTTCGACAGGCTTGGGACTGGCACTGTTTGGTACTAAGGTACGGACGAAAGTGATCAACGGTGGTTAGACGACGTGTGCCACCCTGCTAAGAGCTTATGTTTGGGTTGGTACAATTGGGAAATATTCCTACCAATGTAGGCTATATTTAGAACAATTGATGAACTCTACATGCACAGTTGTACAATGTACATACACAATAATAATTTTTTTATGATAGACTTACACGTAAGTGTGTGTGTGTGTGCGTGTGTGTGTGTGTGTGAGAGAGAGAGAGAGACATAGAGAGAGGCAGACAGACAGACAGAAACAGAAACAGACAGACAGAAACAGACAGAGAGATACAGAGAGACAGAGAGAGACAAAGAAAAAAAAAGAAACAGAGACAGGGAGAGAGACAGACAGATAGACAGAGAGGCAGACAGACAGACAGGTAGACAGATGGTTGGACGGACAGAGACAGAGACAGATGGATGGATGGATGGATGGATGGATTGATTGATGGATTGATTGATGGATTGATTGATGGATGGATGAATGAATGGATGAATGAATAGATGGATGGATGGGTGAATGGATGGATGGATGGATGGATGGATGGAAGAGTGGAGAGAGTAAGACATCAACGTACACGTCCAAGTTCCAACGTAAATCACAAATATTGCCGTATTTCAGGTAGGCGACTCTCGACTTCGTGTTGTCGACGTCAAGGTATTTAATTATTTCCTTGATGAAATCAATGTTGCTTTGCCAGTTCGGACATGAATTAAGATCACCCTCGCAAAGCGACGAGGAACCATCGTCGAGGAAAATCAGGTCCACGGTGCATGCTGATGATAACATAAAATCAGTTAAAATTAAATATTTAAAGTTTTCAAATCGCCGGTAAGAAACAGCGTATTTCCCTGTGCTCATAATATAGGCCTATAATAGTATTGCAATAGGTAATCGTTCATTGATCAGAGCAATCTCTACAGTCTATCATCATATCAATTGAAATGAAATCAACTGCAGCGCAATACGAGGGTTTCACAGAAGACATGAATCTTGATGAATCAATCAGAATTTATATAGCGCCCCTTCAAGGTACCTACTCAGAGGCTCTCCCGGCCGAGATCAAGCGAAAATAACAGTCTTCAACAGTTTGTTAAATTGAGAGCAGCTTGGGAGGTGTCGCATAGTCAAGGGAAGACCACGGCTTAAAGTGTGTCTGGACGGTCATGGACGGTGTCCATGCACTTAAGGTAAGGGGCGTCTACACTTTAAGCACTGGCGAAGACCGTTCCAGGTTGTTGGGCCAACCACAGAGAACGAACGCCTCTGCATTGTTGCACAGCGAGTGAAAGGAACCGTTAAGTCACCATGGACAGCAGAGCGCAGTGCGCGGCGGCCTATTAACTACTAGCAGAACAGACAGCCTGAAATGCACATCATAATATTCTATTTCGTTACTTAAAATCACTTCATATTCCAAGCGCCACAATAAGATTTAAAAGGATATGAAAACTATGAAAAGTGGCGTTCTCGAAATGGAGAGAACTGCTGAGAGAACAGCCAACATGAATAAGAGGAAGCGGATTTTAAAATGCTTATAGTTATGGAGCTTATGGTTATAGTTATAATGGTTATATGGAGCTTATGCTTATAGTTAGGGTGCTTATACTGAGCAGAAACATGGACCGTGAGAAAAGAATGCATGAGAGGACTGCGATGCTTATTTAAGTGATGTAGAAACCACAGGTTAGGTCTTATAATATTACTTCATTCGTTCAGTACGCTCTAGCATAGCCTATATTTTGAGACTTGAGCGCTTTCTTAAAATTAAACTTGCTGTAATACAATCCCACGTCTAATAATTATTTGCCCTAATTAGGACGCTGCTTAGCCTATTATACATGGGCGCCCGCACATAGGGGCAAGGGGGGCACTTGCCCCCCCTGGAAAATTGACATTTATTTTTGTAACTACTACTTTTGGGTATTTAACACTTTTTTCGCATTAAAGCACTTGTGATACACAGTGAAAGTCAGAAATCTACGTTTAGAAACCTCTATAGAAATAAACATGCTCTTAATTTTATGCCTTGCATTTTTCAAGCTCTTGCTAAAAATATGGCAATGGCCATTGATTGGCTTTTAACCGTTCTGCGTCGCCCATGCAAATAGTAGGCCTATAAGCTTATGGCCTACTTGATTGGAATCTTATTGTAATGCAACCTTTCACAATTGCACACAAATTAATTATCAATAAATTACACTTTGCAAAAAATTTGAAATTTCTCAGTAGCACATTGAAATTACCTCAGGTAGATATTATGCTTATTCACCAGCATTATAATTATATAAATCATGTCTGCCATAAGCCAAGCTGCATTTTGTCAATCTTGCATGCTGTCAGCACAGAATCTATGGAAGTCTGGTTAAGCTGTAGAAAAAATTGGATAAGGGGCTCTGGTTATCACCCCTCGTTCAACAGTATTGATACCCATGCGCATCTGATCCTCGTATCCTTCACCTTCCAAAACAACACCCGCATTAACATCTACTCTGGCCCTATGGCCAGCGGGATCGGACCTCTTTCTGACTACCCTTTAAACAGCATTCTGACTCGATGCAGTGCTTGTGAATAAGCTGTAGGCCTACCCTGTTATTGGCTTTCGATTGGTGCTATAGAAGCTTAAAAATCACAATTACCATATAGAAGTAGCTAGATAGCACTTATCCATTGAAACTGACACCTCTTTTCTGTTCATTCATTCATTCATTCTTTCATATGGGTTTATATAGCGCCCCTTCAGAAGCCTACTTTTTAACATTCACTTTTGATATTTAACATATTTCTTCCCACTAAGGAAACTATTGTTTTTCAAAACGATACACGAGATGAAATTGAAAAATTTGTATTAAGAAGCCTTTCTGAAAAATACCCGTGTTCTTAACTTCCAGCGTTGCATTTTCAAGATCTTGCACCTAAAAAATTTAGCCGTGACCACCGTAAAAATTTTGCCCCCCCTGCAAAAATTTCTGCGGGCGCCCATGCTATTATAGTTTAACAAATTTCAGAGACAGAAATTTCAGAGTTTCAACTGCTGATTTGTCGAGGAACAGAGAAAATTAGGTGGGCAGAACATAAAACAACTGAAGGAGTTAATGGAACAATAATTGAAGACGAAAGAAATAGCCTTGATAAAGCAACGAGAGAGAGAAACAGAGTGTGACAAAGAGAGAGATAGACAGACAGACAGAGAGACACACACACAGAAAGAGAGAAAGAGAGAGAGAGCGAGGAGACTCACTACCGAGGAAGGTCGTTGAATGGAAAATTATGATGACGACGACGACGACGACGATGACGATGACGAAAAGGATGATGACGATGATAGCCGGATATGAAGCGCTCAAAGAAAAGGTCAGAGCCGAAAGGAATCTCTATGTCGGACATAGGCCTATGAACCTGCCTAGGAGGACACGTACCAGAAGAACACGTGCTTACGACATCTCAAGATAATCAGCGAACACCGGTAACCGTATTGCCAATAATGGCCTATTATAAATACATGTCCTATTTTCTCTGGCAAGCAACATATGCATAGGTGGCACAGGCCTACATCGGTTCTTTCAATCCTATTTCGCCTATTCTTCTGCCACTCTTAAGAAAACTTTTGTTTCCTCCTCCTCCCTCAGTTCCTGTACTTACCAATTTTCTGTTTTACCTCCCTTTCTTTTGTTTTTAAATTTAAATTTTAAACAAAATGATTTAAAATACGTACTCGCTTTCTCGTCGTCGGCTCTCACGTTGCCGGTCGCAACTGCCAGGACGGCAACCATCAGAAGGAAGACGAACATCGTACGACTGCAGTCGAGTATCTCAGGAGTGATCTCAGTGATGACGGATGAAGTCAGCAGTTGATGAGCACATGAAAAGGTTGGGACAGGATGCCGTCATTTATACAAATCCGATGAACGGATTTGACCAATCGGAAAGGAAATGGTCGAGACATCTGGTGCCTTGCATCAGCTTGGGGTGACACCGAATTGATCCGATCCATTAGGTGACTAATTGGAATTTCAACACAGCATGAATTCACACGTGCAGTCATGCGTATGCAGACATCAATGCGTCTGTCTATCTGTCTCTTTCTATGTGTCTGCTGATCCTGAATGTCTGCTTAAAGTTGAAATTTTCCGGTTGAAACAACAGGACTTCGACCGCTCGGTTTATCGCTCACGTCATTCAGGCTTTTGGAGTGATCTCAGCGATGACGAATGAAGTCAACGACTCAATCCCAAAAAACAATGTTGAGCTCCCAGGAAACTCTTGCGGTCCCTTACGTTGACTACATGCGGCGAGTGCAAGAAGGTAGTGGCTGAATTGCTCATCTAGAGCAGGTGAATCTCCGAATCTTTTCAAATCAAAAGCGTTGACACCTAACATGCGCATCTATAGCCGCTATTTGATCTTAAGATGAGCATAGAATGTGTGGCACCAGGGCTTAAAATGTGCCTGGACGGTCGTCGACGGCGTCCATGCACTTATTTTAAAATCTGAACGCCGTCCTGCCACTTATTGGCCAGCACTGACTGGAAAGGTAAGGGGCGTCCAGGCATTTTTTTAAGGGTTAAGGGCGTTCAGGCACTTATTTTTCCACACTTTAAGCACTGTGTGTGAATTTGGATGATTTTTTAAAACAGAAATCGCTCAGGTGAATGGTTCACTTTTCTCAGTGGTGAATCTCACTGCTAGTGCAAGAGGGTCGCTGATCAGAATGATCAAACATGATATACTGTCACACGTGATAAATGCCGCTACATGTATACTTAAAATAACTCGACCAACACATGTAAAATCATCGATTGCTGGTTGTCACGTTCGCAATATATCTCATTTTTATGATCGACGAAGAAGAAAGGTTTTATTACAGACATATAATGTATTGTTTGAGCGTTTTGTCTTTGTCAACTTATTTCTTCAGTTAACGCCTGATGGAGCAGATTTGAAATAGGGGGACGATTTATTTTAACGGTGGCATCTGAATTAAACGCGGAGAATTAATTGCAGTTCCGACACCTGCCAGCGTTGATGTTTCTCAAGCGTGAAAAATTAACAGTTGTTAGATCTACTCAGCGATCAGAAAACGATTGATAATGGTGTTGGTTGGATGGGTGGTTAAATGAACGTTGGGTGGTCACAGGACGTTGATCAATCAATTTGAATTAACACGCTTCGTCGGGTTTTTGATTTGCTTATTTAGGTCTACGCTTGCAAATAACCTGTACAAGTAGCCTAGGTCTGTTGAGGCTCTCGTTGAATTTTTACCAAGTCACAATTGCTGCACAGCAGAGTTTTCTTTGTAGAAAATTAATGTTGCTTCTCCCGTTCTGTTCGAACCTCCGTTCTATCCAATGGTACAGTAAAGAAAGAGTTGCGCAGAATTTGTAACGACATGTGCTGAGTTAGGGCGCAATAGAATTTGTCTTCGTTATTATAGTTGGGAAGGACTATGTAATACTATTTTAGTATGGCGTTTGACATGGTAGCAGGGCTTAAAGTGTGCCGGGACGGTCATGGACGGCGTCCCGGCACTTATTTTCGAGGCGGAACGCCGTCCTATGACTTATTTGGTCAGCACTGCCAGGACGATCGTCCATCAACTTTTTGGGCGGCGGAATCGGTAAAAAAAAGGTCAGCAGCTTTCTTGGGGACGGATAACACGAAATTTTTTCCGTGTACCGCCAACAACAAGACCGAATTAAGTCTCCGTACAGCGTCCTGGCACTTCTTTTTTTACACTTTAAGCACTGCATGGTAGATCATGAGCTCCTTCTGCAGGCAGCGTCTACATCTCTCATTTGGCTTGTGTGGCACACCCTTTCATTGGTTTGAATCATATCTTACAGGTCGTTCTCAGATGGTTGTCCTGGGTAACACTAGAACACCCTGGTTAAGAGGTGACTTAGGTGTCCCGCAAGGGTCGGTCTTAGGCATAGGCGTAGGGGACATTTCGGCAGTGGGAGGGGGAGATTTTAGTTTTGCCCGAGAAGTATGCTTAAAAATTTTTGGGCGGACCGCGAGTCGCCGACATTATTTTTTCGTCAACCAAATTTTATAAAATCTTCAGAAAATATAGCTGTTTTACCTCTGTGTGCCCGAAAAAATCATCCCATGCCTGTTAGCCCGAAAAAAGATTTGTCCACCTATGCCTGTCTTGCCCGGAAAAACACATCTGCCTTAAATTGGTGGGGGGCGTTTGCCCTTAGGACCCCCGCCTCCTACGTCTATGGGAGACGTAGGCCTACATGACTGCGAAATCCATCGTAATCATAATCGTAATCGCAATCGTAATCTCCCGATTTCTAAACGCTACCTGGTACTTGAAAGCCAGGCGCAGGGCACTGGCGTTTTCACTAGTGCTGCGTCAAGTCAAAGGAGTTGTCCGAAAAAGTGGCTCAAAGAAGGTCGTCGCCCGGTTACTCAAAGGATCAGCGGTTGCATGATACATTATAGTTGGTGGCGTCTAGGTTGAGAATTATTGGCAGGTGGATGATCGGATTAGATGGGGTAAGAGTTCTTGAAGAGGTCAGACTAATTTAGAGTGGGAGATGGACAGAGGAGCCTGCGGAAGGTGATGATACACGTGTGACCGAAAATGATGGCGGATGAGGAGAAAAAGAGCAGAAGTCCAGAAACGTGGAGCAGTGCTGGATATGGCATCATGGCGTTATGTATCGGTTGGAGAATTTTAGGTAAGTATTGGTTGGGGTTGTGAAAGACTAAGATATATAGAAGGATTTAATTATAGGATTAGGGTTAGCAGGTTGGCTATAATTATGTTGTCTGGGTGGTGAGATGATCACGAAGACCTAGACTATAGGAGTATAATATTATTGTAGGTAGTTGCAGGTTAGAGAGAGAGAACATTGAAGTGGATTCGCTCTGGAATTTTTTTACCAATGAAGTGAGTTGAGGATGGGGTGATGTGATGATACTTGCAATTGGTTCTGGTGACGGCGGTGGCTAATGAGTTTTGGAAGAGTTATAGTTGCTCGAGTTGTGTTAATTCAAGGTTACTTTATAAATAGCGTTCAAGTTAATACCGAGTTCAACTAAGCAGAGTAACAACTAGCAACATCTTGATTATAGTTTCTCAAAACGGCGGGCATTGGCGGCGCCAGGATTTCAGTTTTTGGGAAGGCTGAATCTGCGGGAGGACATTTTTTAAAGTCATTTGGCCGCTAAACCTCAAGAAAATTTTCCATTTCGGCCCCGTCAGAATTTCTGACGACCTTTTTTTGGTCATTTGGTCGAAATCTTGTAAAATGGTCCTTTTTCATCCACCTACATTTCTGACATACCTCGTGCATGCGTTTGCGTTCAAGGTTTTTTAGAGGGGTAATCATGCAAATGTTTCGTTTTTACATGGGAAAAAATGGATGGCCTTTTTAGGGGTTTACCCCCCCTAGCTCCCCTGGCGCCGCGCTCCTGACGGCGAGAGTACAGCGACTTAAGGAGTCTCGTCATTTTTTCGGGAAACTCCAGAATAAAGAACAATCGCACTTTTTTACGTAGGCCTAAATAAAATAAATGAAATAGATATTCGCCTAAAAAATGGAACTCAATAAAAAATAATGGACTACAGAATAAACAACAATTACATTAAAGTCAGCTGTGGTAGACCTACTCGGAAAATTAAGGTCAGATATTTATAAATTTTAATATAATCGGACAAAACTTCATCACATGGCCTGCGTGTGCAATGTGCATACTAAAAACTGAGTCTTGGTGAAATCTTTGCCTGCTTTGTTTCTGCATCTGGGTCTAGAGGTAGTCTCCTGTCAGCCAGGGTTTGATTACCTCAGCTGTCAGTCGACTTTAGGCCTAGTACATATATATTATGTCGAAAATCAGTTGGACTGAAATGCACGGTGAGTCGATTTATTTTATCACAACTGAGGTTAGTTGGTGCAGTTGCGGCGCAACAGCAGGGCAAGCCAGAGCAAATGTCCTGGTAACAAAGCAATATTATTTGCCATGGACGTTGCCTTGTCACAAAGCCACTTACATACACATAGGTGGTCATAACCATGCAGCTGGACTCTGCAGTCCCTTCTGGGTTCCCTTTTGTTACCAAGAGATTTCTTGTTTAGCTTGACGTGATGTTATTTTGCATACTTCTTGGCTCAATAAATTGATTGACTGATTGATTGATTGATTGATTGATTGATTGATTGAGGCGATATACTTTGCACTGCATGTCGAGTATTTATTTCAGTAATAAATTACCTCTGCGCTGGTAACTGGTTTGCTAGCATGACTGACCTGACTATGCCCTGGCTAGAAATATTTATGGATTGCTGGTGGCTGATTCTGAATAACCGTATCCGTATGTGTACGATACCCTCTTCACAATATCTCTCCAGTTGGACCTTTTCAGAGCCAGATGCTAAGTCTCTGTAGATGCTTTCCACACCATGCAACCTTCAATGTCGTCTGTCTCTTTGCGGTCCTCCTCTTCTGTTCTCGTCCTCCACAATTTCAAGCACCAACGCCTTTGATTTTCTCTCCTCTCCCATTCTGCAGATAATGTCCGAGTAGCCAAGTTTTCGCTGAATGACCTTCTGCACGAGGTTCTCAGTCATTCCCACTCTTCTGCACACCTCAATGCCGCTGATCTTCTGAGTCTTCCCTATCCTCAGCATTTCCTATAGCATTTTCTCTCGAATGACTCTTCTGCAATTCGTTTGTTAGTTCCAATGTTTTGCAACCATACATCATGCTGCCGAACACACGGTTTTAGTAATATAATGATGCGCCCTCTGCTTAAATCGACGAACACCGGCAGAGATATAGGCCTACGCTTAATCTTAAATTTTTCCATTTTGGTCAGGAGTCGGGACAGTTTGCATCGATGTAAGCTTATAAGAGATAAAACTTGTAAGAGCGAATTATATTCTTCGCAAATTTAATTCAGACGAGCGGGCAACCTAATAATAATTATTATCAAACGTATGCATTTATTTACAAGGGTCTGATAAAATTTGATTGTGAAATGTCGCACTGTTCATGAACGTATTCTACAATTGGGTCACCAATGCAGCTTGATATCGGGTCAGATTGCCCTAGATGTCACGTTTTACGATAAAATATTGTTGGAAATCAGGGTCATGGAGTTTAATTTTTATTGAATGACCGTCCCCGTGTTCGCCTGAGTATCTCTGTCTACCTGAAAGAGGCGTGGCCTAATGTCTACCTCTAGCCTCTGTCTACCTGAAAGAGGCGTGGCCTAATGTCTACCTCTAGCCTCTGTCTACCTGAAAGAGGCGTGGCCTAATGTCTACCTCTAGCCTGTGTCCACCTGAAATGGGCGTGGCCTCGTGACACACAAATACGAGTGTGCGCGCAGCAGAGTGTGATTTGCCGGGGGGGTTGGGGGGGTCGGACCCCCTCTTTGCTATGGCCCGACCCCCACACTTCCACCTCCAAAAAAAAGGTGTGGGGTCCAATTTCGACCCCCTCTTTTGGCAGTGCGGGCGGCCAGTGCCACAAGAGGGGGACTGCAAGCAGTTAGTAGGACTTATTTGTTTCATTTCCTTATTCGTTCAACACTTGACAGGTCACAGTTGACACAAAGTTTCAAGTTGTACTGTTGTGACGTTGTCCGGTCCCGTCGACTCCCGTGACAGTGACACAATTTCCCAAATGATCAAATTTCAGAAACTGTGGAAGCCTTAACGTTTAGGCATACTGTTCAAACTGTCTTTGCTCCATGTTTATGTGTTTTCCATGTTAAACAAAAAAAAGTAAAACAAAAATTGCAATTGGACTTTGTTATTTTTCTCATATTTTAAGTCCAATTGGGAGTGGTTTTTGTATTATTTTACTTCTAATTTAGAGCAAGTTTATGCAGTACTGTGTTTGTTTACAATGAAAGTTGCTAATGACAAGTTAATTAAACTTGAAAACTACTGGGTTAACGAACAGAAAAACTTCAAACCCTTTCACATAAATAACATGTTAACTGATCTTTAAAAAGGTGATATTATTCAATTCATTCAATTCACTTTCAATAGAAGATTTTGCTTTGGATTGCACCAAATCAATAGCGGCCGGGGCTCCGCCCCGGACCCCGCTGGGGGAGCTTACGACGCTCCCCCAGACCCCCTAGTCGGATATGCTCCGCAGTCGCCGCGGCGTATTTTGGCCCCCCTCCAAAACAAGGACATTAAGCCGACCCCCACACTTCTTTTTTGACAAATCACACACTGGCGCGCAGACGTCAACAGTCATCGAAGGAGAGTCATCGATCAAGTCAGCGATCGAGAAGAGTCATCGGAAACAGTCGTTGAAGAAATCGCCGAGGAACAGTGGGAAGACGCGTCGGTCGGCTGTTGCGGGATCGAATCGCAGTGCAGTCAGCGGGTGATCGTCCGAAGGAAAACGCTTTGGAGAGCGCGACGACGATTTGACGACGCTGCCGAAATTCAGCGCCTGTCGACGAAAGGTTTGGCGACCTTTGCTGTGCCACGACGACGCTTGGATTCGAAGCCTGACCCGTGACGGAAGGTCTGGTGATCTCCGCTGTGCAACGCCGACGATTTGGAGTTCGACGCCGCTGCTACCGACGTATTCGATTGGGATCCGACGCTGTCGACGACGAAAGGTTTGGAGGCCTTTACTGTGCAACGCTGTCGACTGGGGTTCGATTCTTGACCCGCGGTCGTGCTCTTCGGAAATCCGACGCCTACAGACGACGGAAGGACTGGTGATCGTCGCTGTGCCGCGACGAACAGGATTCAACGCCGGATCTGCCAACGCTGCCGACCGGGTGAGCGCAGTGGTTCAGTTCCTGTCTTCGACGACGCCGACTCGGGTTCGAAACCCGACCCGCTTCACAGACTTTCTGCGTGCGCTGGCGAGGCAGCGGTGATCTTCACGACGACGATTCGGCGGTCTGCATTGACAATTGCTGTGAACAGTGGTGCAGTGGTTTTGGGACAGTGGCGCTACACGAATAGCTCCGAACATAGCTCCGAACATTGCTCCGAACATTGCTCCGAACTTGCTCCGAACACTGGCGCTATAGAAGTTGGCCGAGGACTGCTTTGCGAAGTTCTTCTTTGATTGTCGAATAAATGTGTTTCAAGCCTGACTGGCTAGTCGTCAATCTTCAGTTGACGCCGGACTACAGTGACGGACATCGCCTTGAGGACTAGGGTTTGGGGTTCGGTTCCTGGTGGTCATTTGCCCAGCCCTAGTTCCGCTACAATATAATCAATATCCAGGTTCTGTAAATCATTCGCTAACTAATCGAATGGGTAATTGAACATACGTCTGTAGGCTATGTCACTACATGACACAATCGAAAGGTTTCTAGGATTGATCTTTCCACCATTTCAGTGGCGTAGGCAAGGGGGGGGTTTCGGGGGTTAAACCCCCCATTGGCTCCGGAAAAAGGGTTTTTTAAGGTTATTTTTTCATTTAAGTAAGAAAAAATAGCAAAAAACAGGGTTTCCGGCCATAAACCCCCCCATGAAAAATTCCTGGCTACGCCACTGCACCATTTTATTAGACTGCTTGAGGCAGCTGTCAATAGGTCTATCGTATGGTAGGCCTATCTTTCTTAAACGATAAATCAAAAGTTTAAGATTCGATTTCTTCAATTTGAGGCTAAATTGCGCGCGTGAATTACAAAGGCAACTTAATAACAGGCCTACAGTTTTGCATTTGGCGTATGTCTATGCATGGTTTAGGTCTACTTTGTAGCATGGTAGGCTATACGCAATATAATATCTAAATAAAAGGCCTAAGTAGAACAGCGACACCAGTGGTGTAGTGGATAATATCATGTTCGCTACCTTGCAGCCGGAGGGTTGCAGGTTCGAATCCACCCCAAGCAGCCGTGTATGAACTTTGAACAAGTCCTTCACTCGTAATTGCTCAGCGCTTCGGCGTGAAACTACGATACAGTGTACACGCTGTAGTCGGGAGCGCTTCTGAGTAGGATTCTTTAAGGGACGCTATAACAAGCGCACATGCGACCAAACAAATTGAAGTTTTCAAATAAAAACGATTACTACACAATAGTTGCAAAGGTGTTTTCTATATAAGCTGCTTGATGTCACAATCCTCAAATAATTATGACATCATCGTACGATGACGTAAGTATCCTTTGTTCCCTCCTCAGTTTCGGACGCATTCGATCCATTTCTGTGAACGACTGCAGATGGAGAATATAACGATAAAGATGAAGAAAATGACAAAGAAGAAGAAGTTCAAATACGACGAACGTGGTGAAGAAGCGGACATATAACAGCAGCTGCCGAGAGTTGAGAGAAGAAGTCGATAATTAATCGAAGTGAAAAAAGAAATATTCGTATGTATGAAAAATTTCATCGTCGTCATAGCAAAGATCGAGAATAATAATGGTAGACCTTCAGTTAAGATGCAAGATGTTAGCTTATGGTTAAAATAACCGCGTGAAATGAAAAACTAATTGATGTAGGAGTAAATTAGAAAAACATTAATTTGTATTAGGGCCTACGATATGGCGGGTATTCCGTTTTTTATGCTGCATCTATATTATATTGTTCATGGTTTTGATTCGTTAAATATTTATATTGCCTACTTGTAAAGTAAGCTTACCAGTTGGAACTGTCCTAATTAATAAGTGTTAAATCGCCCCTTAGTCAAAGCAATGTTTTTTGTTACTACAAACAATTTTTTAAAACATTGTCCAAAACCAATGGGGTTTAACCCCCTAAACCCCCTTGTCTACGCCACTGCTGTAGACCTAGAAAGAGAAATTGGCGGCGACAGAGTACAGACGCAGAAACAGAAATGCAACCAGCAACACGCAGACGTATACTGCCCTGCCAAGGCAAAAGGGAGCAAGTCACATATTTCAGATTCTGAGAAAAATGCGAAAAACAACTCAGGCATCATCCCTCTGTCGGCTTTAAAGCTATGTGCACAATTATAATCAGTATTGTCTTGATATGGCCTTAGTATTATCAAGTAGGCAAAGAAATGTTGAGCACCCATTTTGTCCATGTTTAGAATTATCAAAATGTAAATAAAACGATAATTATAGTGGAAATTTCCGATCACGTTACCCGAATTTACGAGTACAATTGGTTGATGGACAATTGGACATGCTCCCTTTTGCCTTGGTATTTTCCAGAACTACGTGGACTTGCTTCTTTCTGCCTCTGGTTTTCCGCCAGAACTACGTGAGATATCAATATAGATGGTTGTGTTGGACTTGCTTCATGAACCAAAATTATGCCAAAATGTCATTTTAACCCAAAACTGGACTTGCTTCCTTTTGCCTTGGCAGGGCAGTATACATGTAGATGTATTAGGCTATTAATTAACACTCTTCCGTTGCTTATCATGCGTGTGTGTCTCTAACATCCTCCTGCAGCCCACTCCAATGCCTAAAGCGCTCAGCCAGCTATTATGACGTCATTCTCATAGACTCAGGCCTAATAGATTCCTCTAAAGAGAGTCTAATTTCACGTCACATATATTATTTTGGGACGATAGACTGTTTTCTTGTAGATAAACAAGATGAGGTGCATTGTGACGTATTTTGGCCATAGACTGCACAGAATTGAATTTTGCTTTGTGACCATGCAGGAGCGTCGCTTTCGCGTATTTTTGCCAGAAAAGTCTGTAGAAGTGTTAAAATGCACGAAGATGAATAATAGAGTTGGTTTTGAAGATATTTGAAGCGGAAGAACGAAGACGAATTCGCAAATGTAATTATTTTGATTTCATGGACAATCACAAGCGTGACCAGACAGAAGAAGGATTAAATCAGAATTAATTGATTTTGATTGATTAATTGATTGATTCTGATAATTTGGCGCTTCTTCAAGAAACCTATTCAGAGGCGCTGAACGATTGATCTGTTGTCTGGGTCCCATGGATCGGTTCACTCTGCAGTGGATCCGGAAGCGTCCGTACGATTGAGCTTGGCTCCATGTGGGCTGTACAGTGTACAAGAGTAAGGCATTAGAATACTTATGGATTCAACATTGGCTCCGTGCTGGTATACTGGCGAAACTATAGTATCGCGGACCGGATGACGACACTAACTCTTATTCTAACCCTTACCGACCCTCATGACGCCTAATCTTAGCTAACCGACCTTCACGACGCCTGACCCAATCCTAACCGACCCTCACGACGCCCAACCTGATCCTAACCGAGACGTCGGTCCCCGATGCTATAGTTATACGATCACAGGATGGAGAACTCGCGTTGCTCCTCATGTTAAAATATTAATCTGCTTCATTCATTCCATCGACAGTCGTTTAGGATGTAGAGTGTACACTGTGTTTGAATTAACTTTGTTAGTGTCTTCCTCTCAGAGAACCTTGGCATAGCCTAATATAAAACGTTCTAAATTTCAGTAAAAGAAGTGCCTGGACGCCTCTCACCTTTTCAGGTACGCTGGCCAAATAAGTGGCAGGACGGTATAGAAATTTGAAAATAAGTGCCTAGACGCCGTCCGTGACCGTCCTGCCACACTTTAAGCCCTGGGTCTAATCTGTTTGTTGCTTTCCGTTGTCGGTGGAGTGATCGCTGAAACATTTCTCTTCAGGATCGTCCGTTTTCAGGAATGACAATCAACCGTAAGGCGAATCATCATCATCATCAATCGGAAGGTGGCGCTTCTTGCGACTGGAACAACATCTGTCGAATATGGTGCAAACTACGAAATTGTTGCTGTTTAACTATTGCCGCCCTCCTCCTTTCTCCAGGTTTGGGACTGGCACTGCCAACGCACGAGCAGTGGTGGAGTTCCCACTACTATAGGCCCACCGGTATAGTTGCAACACTATCGTAAGAATATCTAGAAGGTTGTTACGGAAATATCCCTAGAGCGGAAATACAGTGATCATTTAACAAAGATGTTAGTTAAGTTATTTAAGTCATTCATAAATGTCTTGATGTATTCTACGATACCATAATTATTAATTATGGCTGTGCTAAACCTATCTGTTGTGTTGTGTAGTTATGGTGATGTCAGAGTGGCAAAAATCCTCCATGATGAAGATTCGACATCCATCGACAGATGACGCTTCTCGTGACTGCAATGACGAGCGACACCTGGCAACAGCCGTAAGTTATTAAAACCAAGCTTAAGAATATCTAAGCAGTAGCCTTAAAGACTCCTCTCTAAATTCAGCCACTGCAATACCCTCATGACAGAGCCACGCAGTCCCTATCCTGGACGAAGAATACATGCATGGCTGACGCTAACAATCTTTGTTATCACAATTGAACCGTCATTAAACTGAAGATACTGCTGTACCACCACTCTATGACTTCTACTGAAATCACTAATACATATATATATATATATATATATATATAACTCCATTTCTGTAGAGGAAGAAAATCACTAATACATATATATATATATATATATATAACTCCATTTCTGTAGAGGAAGATGGTAAAGTGGCTTGAAGATTGGGTAGTATGTTCTTCCTGGAACGTTTCACCATTCTTTTTCTAGACGAATAGGAGAAGCAGGAATGGATATGGAATAAGACGAGGTGAACTTATGGTGCATAAGTAAAATAATTCGGAAATAACTGTGAGCAAAGCATTGATAGCTCGCGAGAAAAATTGCTAGCTGGTATTGATAAAGAGAATGTATGATGGTAAGTTTAATGGGGATACCGTGGAGCATAAAGGAATAGGAAATGGGCGTCAAAATAATAATGATGAGGGTTTCCGTGGTAGAAATAGGCAAATATTCTGAGGCGAATTGGAGAGGGCAGCCTTAAGTTGAACAGAAAGTTGCATTCGTTTTCGAATTACAACAACGGGCGACTTAAGCTAGACGGAGCGAGAGGTCCAAAGAGTTGAATGATAGGAAAGATCGGCTTTTAGTGGAGCGGAGAGAGTCCCAGACTCCCAGGTAGTAGGATTATAATTATGAAAGGGTGATCTTACATTCAAAAGGAGAGAGGTTCATGAAGTTTAATTATAGGAAGGGTGGTCTTTAGTCAATCGGAAAGAGTCTCAATGAGTTGAATAGTAAGAAAGGGTGGCCTTAATTGGCACGAGGAGAGGTCCAACGAGTCGAATTATTGGAAAGAGTGAACCTCAGGCATAGACAAGTTAAATGTTCTTCACTTGAAATAAGATCTTTCTCTATATACTGTGTTATGGATTTTGCTCTCTCACAGTTATCTATCTTACTATCTCACTGTAATTTGCTTAATTTGCTTTCCCATTTGTCGTTCATCTTACCAATAGTCTTCCACTAGTGACTAGGTCTATCGGTCTACTAGATTCTTGTCCTACTTACTTTAATTTTTAGAGTGTTTAGTCATTATTCGGTTGTTGAGAGTTTCTCATCGTTTCAATGTGAAACTAGATTGCCAATGCTATAGTCACTAGGATACTCGGAAGCATGCCAAAAGTAGGCCTAATTCTGCGATTTTCCACCTAGACATGCATTACCTATATGCTATGTTTTATCGACCTAAAGAGCTCTTCTAAGGCGCTACTTAAATGCATAGAAGTTACGGAACGTGAATGTGTTGCTAAATTACAGAGGCCAGAAACTTGTCCGGCAGTTTTGGTACCGTCCGTCCTGGCGGCCAGAGACTTGTCCGGCAGTGGCGGCGCCAGGATTTCAGTTTTGGGGGGCTGAATTTGCGGGAGATAATTTTCCGGTTTTTTGTCATTTGGTTGAAATCTTGGAAAACGGTCCTTTTTTATATCCGCCAAACTGTCTGGCAAACCTCGTGCGTAGGCCTACCTTTGCAGTTAAAATTTTGGGAGCTAAAGGGGGTTAATGGAGCAATTATTTCATTTTTACATGGGAAAAAATGGATGGCCTTTTTTAGGTGGGCTTAACCCCCTTAACCGCCCCCTCCTAGCACCGCTACTGGTGTCCGGCAGTTTTGGCACCGTCCGCCCTGGGCCCTGGCCCCCCTGTCAGCTCTGTCGACTCTGGCATCTGACATGGCGCGCTGGCTGTTGGCTGGGACTTGCTTACGGCAGCAATCGACCGTTTACTCGAAGGATGTCTGCAATTTCGGACAAGAGCGACAAAGATGATCCAGTAACTGTTGACCGACTCTCGTGGAGGCACCTAGGTTTGTTTTTGTTTCTCTGAATGTGAGACGTCTCCGATGTATGCCTATTATTGGCTGCAGCTGATAAAATCGATATATGTCATGTTAAGAAGCTAAGTATTGGGATATCGATCATAGTATCGATCAGACAGTTCAAACGAATGCTTTAATATGCTTTTGCATTTTCTCCTTCTTTTCCACTAGTTTTGTTTGCTTCTATTTTCTCTATTTATCCTTCTAGCTGTCGCAGTTTGACTTTAGTGCGATCTCCTTCAACTTGCTTTATCGATCACGGTCGTCTGACTTCTTGTTTTTCGGTCTATTGATGTTTTCACGTCTTATATGCATTTGGATTGGGAGTTTAATCAGTGATTCGATTTGAAGCGATCATCGACTGATATCTTTGTAAATGATGATTATATCAGGACTATATATTATTATCATATTATTATTATATTATTATAATTCATTGCATTTGATTAGGTTTAATGACTTAAATTACTTAACATCTTTGTTAAATGATCACTGTTGGCCCTATTTCCGCTTTAGGTATAGGCTATTCTCGGTGTTGTCCCAAGACCATAAACCTATTTAGGAAGATTTTTTGGGGATTTTAACACCCTCCAACACAAAATAATGCATTTACAGACAGGGAGGGATACAGAAAATTTCGAACGGGGTGGGCAAAATTTTAGGCCTTGGGTCAGAAAAAATTTCTTTCAGAAAAAACTGACGAATTTTTTTGGACATTTTTGTCAAAACTCCCCGAAAATATATACCACTTCCCTGCCAAAATAACTGCCCAAGCAGCACGCAAACGTTTTTTCAACGTTTATTTTTAGTTGGGAACGTTGAATAATGGTTTACGTTACATTACAAACGTCCTGATAACGTTTTAGAAACGTTACTAGGAAAACGGTTATGTTACAAACGTTTCCCTATCGTTCAGACAACGTTTGCGCAAAATTTTACTTGACTTCACACAGGATTTATTTGCACCCAAATTGGCCGCGTTTTGTTTTAGATAAATGCAGTTACGTTTAAGCAAACACCCTATTGACATAAAATCAATTTATTTTAGCACGGTGTAGCAAACGTTTCGGTAACGTTTCAGCAACGTTTGAACAAAATATCACTCTAGCTAAATTGACAACTTCCGTTTTCGAAACGTTTTAGGAACGTTTTCATATAACGTTCGACTGCAAACGTTATTCTAATGTTCCAGAAACGCTTCGCTATAATATTAGTCTATTTTCCATAAATACGGATCGTTTCAGAGAATATCAACTGCGTCTTATACCAGTTGAATCCAAAATAGTTCGTTTATAGAATCCCCGTCAATATTAATGCAATTTTCAGTGTATAAAACCTTCAGACGTTTTCAAAACGTTTTGGGAACGTTTTCATACAACGTTCAGTTGCAAACGTTGTTCTAATGTTCTGGTAACGTTTCGCTATAATATTAGTCTATTCTCAATAAAGAGGAGTCGTTTCAGAGAATATCAACTGCGTCTTATACCAGTTGGATCTAAAACAGTTCGTTTATAGGATCCCTGTCAATATTAAAACAATTTTTAGTGTATAAAACCTTCAGACGTTTTCGAAACGTTTTTTGAACGTTTTCATACAACGTTCGGCTGTAAACGTTATTCTAATGTTCCAGAAACGTTTCGCTATAGCCTAATATTAGTCTATTCTCAATAAAGAGGAGTCGTTTCAGATAATATCAACTGCGTCTTATACCAGCTGAATCCAAAATAGTTCGTTTATAGAATCCCCGTCAATATTAATGCAATTATTAGAGTATAAAACTTTCAGACGTTATCAAAACGTTTTGAGAACGTTTTCATACAACGTTCAGTTGCAAACGTTATTCTAATGTTCCAGTAACGTTTCGCTATAATATTAGTTTATTCTCAATAAAGAGGAGTCGTTTCATGGAATATCAAGTGCGCCTTATACCAGTTGAATCCAAAATAGTTCGTTTATAGAATCCCCGTCAATATTAATGCAATTATTAGTGTATAAAACTTTCAGACGTTTTCGAAACGTTTTGGGAACGTTTTCATACAACGTTCGGCTGCAAACGTTATTTTAATGTTTCAGAAACGTTTCGCTAAAATATTAGCCTATTCTAAGAGGAGTCGTTTAAGAGACTATCAATTGCGTCTTATACCAGTTTAATCCAACATAGTTCGTTTATAGAATCTCCGTCAATATTAATGCAATTTTCAGTGTATTAAATCTTCAGACGTTTTTGAAACGTTTTGGGAACGTTTTCATACAACGTTCGGCTGCAAACGTTATTCCTATGTTCCAGAAACGTTTCGCTTTAATATAAGTCTATCTTCCATAAAGTGGGATCGTTTCAGACAATTTCACTTGCGTCTTATACCAGTTGAATCCAAACTAGTTCTTTGATAGAATTCCCGTTAATATTAATGCAATTTTTAGTGTATTAAATCTTCAGACGTTTTCGAAACGTTTTGGGAACGTTTTCATACAACGTTCGGCTGCAAACGTTATTCTAATGTTCCAGAAACGTTTCGCTTTGATATAAGTCTATCTTCCATAAAGAGTAATCGTTTCAGACAATTTCAACTGTGTCTTATACCAGTTGAATCCAAACTAGTTCTTTTGTAGGATTGCCGTTAATATTAATGCAATTTTTAGTGTATTAAATCTTCAGACGTTTTTGAAACGTTTTGGGAACGTTTCCATACACGTTCGGCTGCAAACGTTATTCTAATGTTCCAGAAACGTTTTGCTATTCTTTTGGTCTATTTTCCTTAAAGAGATCGTTTCAGACAATATCAACTGCGTCTTATACCAGTTGAATCCCATATAGTTCGTTTACAGAATCCCCGTTAATAGGCCTATTAATGCAAATGTTAGTGTATAAAGTCTTCAGACGTTTTGGAAACGTTTTCATACAACGTTCGGCTGCAAACGTTATTCTAATGTTCCAGAAACGTTTTGCTATTCTTTTGGTCTATTTTCCTTAAAGAGATCGTTTCAGACAATATCAACTGCGTCTTATACCAGTTGAATCCCATATAGTTCGTTTACAGAATCCCCGTTAATAGGCCTATTAATGCAAATGTTAGTGTATAAAGTCTTCAGACGTTTTGGAAACGTTTTCATACAACGTTCGGCTGCAAACGTTATTCTAATGTTCCAGAAACGTTTCGCTTTAATATAAGTCTATCTTCAATAGAGAGGGATCGTTTCAGACAATTTCAACTGCGTCTTATACCACTTGAATCCAAAATATGTTAAAGCGAAACGTTTCTGGAACATTAGAATAACGTTTGCAGCCGAACGTTGTATGAAAACGTTCCCAAAACGTTTCGAAAACGTCTCAAGCTTTAATACACTAAAAATTGCATTAATATTAACGGCAATCTTGCCAAAGAACTATTTTGGATTCAACTGGTATAAGACGCAGTTGAAATTGTCTGAAACGATCCCTCTCTATGGAAGATAGACTTATATTAAAGCGAAACGTTTCTGGAACATTGGAATAACGTTTACATCCGAACGTTGTATGAAAACGTTCCCAAAACGTTTCGAAAACGTCTGAAAGTTTTATTCACTAATAATTGCATTAATATTGTCGGGGATTCTATTAACGAACTATTTTGGATTCAACTGGTATAAGACGCAGTTGATAATGTCTGAAACGAACTATTTTGGATTCAACTGGTATAAGAGGCAGTTAATATTGTCTGAAACGATCCCTCTTTATGGAAAATAGACTTATGTTAAAGCGAAACGTTTCTGGAACATTAGAATAACGTATACATCCGAACGTTGTATGAAAACGTTCCCAAAACGTTTCGAAAACGTCTCAAGCTTTAATACACTAAAAATTGCATTAATATTAACGGCAATCTTGCCAATTCAGACTTGTCATTTCAATAATTCATCGTGTCATAAGGCACAGCTTTGTTTCTTCAAGATAGTAATGCAATGTAATTAAGCCAGATAGTTTATAATCTGAAAATAAATGTGCTGAATTACCACATGTATATTTAAAATTTGATCCTACATCAACTGCATTTAAGACTCTAAAATGGTATCTACAATGTATGCTTGAATTAAAACATTCTTTTCTGGAGTTGACCATTGTTGAAACAGGTCATCTCATTGTCTTTATCTTGCCATGCGTAAAACTAGAACTGTTCTGCTGTGTAGCCTTTCTGTTTGCCGGAAATAGATCTTGTAACTCACTTTCTATATTTTTGTGTTGCTCAGTCGCCTACGAGTGTAATAACTTTGTTCTTAAATAGTTCTGAACTGCTTAACCTCCATAGGCTGACTCTGAATCTTACTCGACTGATTTTGTGGCTGCTGGCCTGATTATTTTAAAATTAAGACTTCATAAATCTCTGTAACTTGTTGGGCTAGAGTTTTTTAACTAATATGCTCGGGTGACATCTATATAATTATTATGACCCTTTAATGGGTGTCCATATCAGCAACGTGCATACATATTACATAGATACATGCATGCATATTTATGCAAAATATCAATAACATTAGTAACTGAATTAAGGTTGCATTCTGGTTTCAGTGAAACATCAGAATTCGTCAGTGAGCTCTGTTCCTGCATTCATCCTGCCGGGACGAGGAACAATGCTCTCTACAGCATGTCGGGGACCTACTTCATGGTGCTGCACTCGCATCTACAACCTTGCACCATATCGATCTGCCACAGTCGTTGTACCGTCTTCTTGGAACAGCCTTCTATGTTACACCTTCCGCTCTTCCACCTCGATTATCCCAGAGACACTTTGAAATAAATCTTAAGATGCATCATTCTAGATCTTTTCAGCATTGCTGCATCATCTTTATGTGGATTTTCATGTGGATTTCTGATTGTTGTGTGGTTAGCTTTTTGGGGCTATCAACCGAGAAGTTCGGATTGAAATCTTTGCCAAGACAGACATCTGTTTAGAAAAGTTTTTGATTAACCTGCACAGTAACACTTCTAGAACAACAGGCAAGCCTAAGACACTGCTTTTTTAAATTGAAACTATTGTGTTTGTGTTAAGACATTAGTGTAATGAGCGTTTAACAATGATTACACTTTATATTGCACTTTTATCTTTAGGGTTCTGACTACCCACCAGATACTTGATCATTGTTCTTTGGCGCCTGTATCAGCTAATTATTGCTAGTTTTCAGGGTTTTTTTGGCTAAAACTCTATTCACCTAATCAAGCTTCACAGGACACTACAAAGTTTCTTATTGACCAGAACATGTTTTGCAGTTCAACTGCTTCTGTGTGGATTTGTGCCGGTGTATAGTCTAATTTAAGACTAAACTAAATTTTTGCAGTACGAAAAGATTATACAGGGTGGCTCAAAAAAAAACGTACCACCGGGGAAAATGCGATATCTTCGCAGCCGATTGGGGTTTTTCTGCGAAAATTTCACAATTTGAAGGGGAATGAATATACAACAATCCCTGAAAGTTTCATTTGAAACTTTTCATGTTTGCAAAAGTTACAGCTGTTCAAACTTAAAATTTCGTTTTTTCAATTATCCGGAGAATCATGCTCCAATACAAGTGATTTCATTAGGATGTTTGGCAAATTACAACACACACACATTGATGATGATGTCATACGACCTCACTATGAGCTGTAAAGAAGCTGTTTATGAAGCAATCTGCTGGTATTTGGTGATATATTATAGATTAAGGTCTCAATTGGTGAACCCAAACAATGAACGTCATGGGCAAAGTTTCTGCAAAAGATAAAATGGGAACTCGGACTTTGCATGAACAGAGACTGAGACATCGCGTGATCATAGCAAAATACCCAGTGAAAAGTGGAGCCTGAGCACATTGAAGACTATCTGCAAACGGGTTTATGTAACGAAGATCAGATGTCGGAAGAGAGGCAGGAAGTGGTCGCTTGATCTGACGGAAAAAGCGCGATTTTCACGAAATTCGCTTGGTAATCGAAAGGTCAAGTTTGCAAAGCAAATCGTGGTTTCGGCATCAGATATGCCGGCGTGTGTTGCGGCTGCAAGAAAAGACTGCAATTAATCCCATTCAGTAGGTTAGATGTCAAACTCATCATTGAACTCGCTTACCCAGACTCATTGAAGACCAGGTATGCTCTAACATCTGGTTTTATTATGCAGCAGGACAGTGCGCCTGCTTGCTCGCACGGCAAGGTTGATTATGATGGCGCTACCTTATTGACATCAACTGAAGTAAATGCATTGGCAAAGATGATTTACAAACTCGCCAGACCTTAACCCTCTTGTTTATCACGTCTGGGGAGCTATGCTGGAACGCTGCAAGACATTTAATCCCAAGTTGGAGAACATTGGCCAGCTGAAGCAAGTCTTGCTGCTAATGTGGGGTCAGTTGCCGCAGGACCCGACCAACAAGGCCATACTAAGCTTCACAAAAAGAATTTGAGCTTGTGTTAAGGCAGAGAGTGGACACTCTCATTATACCTTACAATAAACTGCAAAACCGAATGCTGAGGTCGTAGGGAAAAGTGATATCATATGACATGGAAATCTACAAGTGACGTAAATTTTCCGCGGATATTTGAAAAAACGAAATTTTAAGTTTGAACAGCTGTAACTTTTGCAAACATGAAAAGTTTCAAATGAAACTTTCAGGGATTGTTGGAAATTCATTCTCCTACAAATTGGGATATTTTCGCAGAAAAAGTTCAATCGGCGGCGAAGATATCGCATTTTCCCCGGTGGTACGTTTTTTTTTGAGCCACCCTGTATATATAGTTGTGTTTTGACCATAGCTATGAAACTCATTGAATAATGCTAACTCTACAGTGAAATACTATTGCACATTGAATGGCTGAACTTAAACACTTTGGTGATAACTAGAACTTGTTGTCATCCATAGTTTTAGTGCCATATAATTACACAAGCCTAATAGAATTGAATGCTTCTTTTTTCTCGGGCATTCTGATGTTAGATACATTTATATATTGCATTTGCTTTTCTTTTGATGGTTTATTAAATAAACGATTTCATTATTTGCATATTTCCGTGTAACCATTTTATAGATATTAAAACAACTGCTGAATTTACGTTTTATTAACGTTTTATCCAAGCGTTAGAAGAACGTCTTTGCTAACCATTGTTAAACGTTATAACAACACTGCCAACGTTGAAGTAACGTTTAATTTTGGTTAGCATAACGCTCTTTCAACGTTTGCATGTAAACGTTTTATAAACGGAAAATCAACTGCCAAATCTACGTTTTATCAACGTTTTATCCAAGCGTTAGATGAACGTTTCCGCTAACCATTTGCGAATGTTTCATAAAGGCTATACCAAGGTTGAAATAACGTTTACATTTGGTTGGCATAACGCTTTTTCAACGTTTGCATACAAACGTTTTGTACACGTAATATCAACTGCCAAATCTACGTTTTCTTAACGTTTTATGCAAACGTTAGATGAACGTTTTCACTAACCATTTGCGAACGTTTCATAAAGGTTATGCCAACGTTGAAGTAACGTTTAAATTTGGTTAGCATAACGCTTTTTCAACGTTTGCATGTAAACGTTTTATGCACGTAATATCAACTGCCAAATCTACGTTTTATTAACGTTTTATCCAAACGTTAGATAAACGTTTCTGCTAACCGTTTGTGAACGTTGGATTAAGGTTATGCCAACGTTTCGGTAACGTTTAACTTTGGTTGACATAACGTTCCTCTAACGTTTGCATGTAAACGTTTTATCGACGTAATATCAACTGCCAAATCTACGATTTATCAACGTTTTATGCAAACGTTAGATGAACGTTTTCACTAACCATTTGTGAACGTTGGATTAAGGTTATGCCAACGTTTCGGTAACGTTTAATTTTGGTTGGCATAACGTTCATCTAACGTTTGCATGTAAACGTTTTATCGACGTAATATCAACTGCCAAATCTACGTTTTATCAACGTTTTATCCAAACGTTAGACAAACGTGTCCGCTAACCATTTGCAAACGTTTTATTAACGTTTGTGTGCTGCAGGGGTGATGACCTTTTTATTTTTTATAGTTATCTTCTGAAAATAATGTCTCTTGCAGATGCCCCACCAAGACAAAACTACTGAGAACCAGGGCTTAAAGTGTTCCTGGACGGTCATGGACGGCGTCCATGCACTTATTTTAAAATCTGCATGCGGTCCAGCCACCTATTGGCAAGCACAGACTGGAAAGGTAAGGGGCGTCCAGGCACTTCTTTTGGAGAGGTAAGGGGCGTCCATGCATGCACTTATTTTTCCACACTCTAGGCACTGCTGAGAACTACATGTAAGGTGGCTGATATTGATTGAAAGCTTGTTGAATCCTGCTGGGGGAGGGCACGTCCTAACGGTCCTATGCACATTCCCAATGGGGGCGGGGGGGCATGGCCGGATCGCCGCCTGGATCCGCCCCTGTTTACAGACACACTGGGTGAGATCTAAGAGGGGATTTAATTTTGAAGTTGTTAAACTTTATACAACATATTAGATAACGACGACGACGACGACGACGACGACGACGACGACGACGACGACGACGACGACGACGACGACGACGACGACGACGACGACGACGACGACGACGACGACGACGACGACGACGACGACGACGACGACGACGACGACGACGATGACGATGATGATGATGATGATGATGATGATGATGATGATGATGATGATGATGATGATGATGATGATGATGATGATGATGATGATGATGATGATGATGATGATGATAACGACGACGACGATGATGATGATGATGACGCTGAAGTTCTGAAAAAGACTTCATATGACGACGCTTCTCCAAACTCCTTAATCAGTTAGTTAATTCGGTTGCAAGCCAGCTTGCTGACGATCGAGTTAACACCCCCACACCCTCCCCCCTCCCCAAATAAAATCCTGGCTACGGCCTCAGCCGCCTTGCACATAATAGACCTATACGTTTCTTTGTTTAATACTGCCGTGTGACACCGCGACCTCATTGACCGAGAAAGTTTTTGATTACCGGTAGCAATAAGAAGCCGCTTGAGCCTACTTAGAATGTTCGGTTCAGTAAATTTATTCATGTTAGGCCGCTGCAGGTCGACTTCGTCAAAGCTACTCACTGCCCGCAGCCTATAGTAGTGCACTCTTAGGCCAACTTGGCTGAGCAATAAATCTGAGAGTCTACAAGTTCCGTTTATTAATAGTTCGCTTCTGAAATGTCCCGCATACTCACAGGCAGCGTATTATGTGAGGTATTTCCTGACATGAACAGAGTTTGTCATGTGGGGCTTTACCGAGTCATGCAGAGCTAGCTCAAACACCTTATGACTGCTAAGCATACACATAGCTTTTACGCCTATTGGGCTGGATAGTACGTCTGTTTATCGTCGTTGTTTTATTCTTTTCTATCAGTTTGTCTTTGGTAGAAGCAGTCGTCTAGTCAATAGCCTTTAACTAGTCTTTAACTAGCTTTTAACTAGCTTTAGAGTGAGCATTAAATTAACGAAACCTGCGATGAAGCAAGTCGATTAGGAACTGCGTCGTTGCGACATCTAGTGCTCAGTACTCGCGTCGTCTGAAACCTGAATGCCTTCAGACAAAATGGCGTCCTCGAACGACTCATCGTAAGAAAACATTGAATATTTTTCGACAAGAATCCGTCCGTCCGTCCGTCCGATTATTTTGCCATTATTATATCAGGTATTTATGCTAACTGGTAAGTGGTAAGGTCTACATCATATGCTGGGATAAAATTATTAAGGATTTCAACCCATGGAGCAGCTGCAACATGAGACTCTTGAAACTTTAAAAAGTACCTGTCATAACTCAAGCACTGCCTTGCACTTTGTGATACCTCGTGTATCATGTATATCACAGTGACGTTGTTTGCAGTAATGCTGTACGTACGTACGTATGTATGTATGTATGTATGTATGTATGTATGTATGTATGTATGTATGTATGTATGTATGTATGTATGTATGTATGTATGTATGTATGTATGTATGTATGTATGTATGTATGTATGTATGTATGTATGTATGTATGTATGTATGTATGTATGTATGTATGTATGTACGTTTGTATGTATGTATGTATGTATACATGCATGCGTATATATTAGGGCTGTTGTTCGATTAAAAATTTTAATCGAAATTAATCGCGCGATTAATTTTTTTAATCGCAATTAACTGCAAATTAATCGCAATACATTTCCTTCAAATATGCTAATCTTACTATTTTCTAAGGACCCCTGCAGCATAAAATTTTAATGACTGAATGCATTCTTTCTATTGCAAACATATTTAATAACCTTTGGCTTAAAAGTTGAGTTTCTGCATTTAGCTTATTGAACAGTTTTGTATGACAGACAGAATTGAAACACTGTTCAAAGCAGTCAACTACTCAAAATCCGTTAATTTTTTCATTTGAGCCACCTTTAATTAAAATGACATAGGCCTAAATGTGAAATTAGACAACCGTTTTCTGACTATCAAGATTAATTATTTATTCAGCCAATTGCATGTGTAGGCAGACCAGTTTATTTACATAGGACGGTTCAAGGGATGCTCTTATTAATTAACAATAGTAGGTCTACTATCGAACCTCATTATTTAGTCACAATTTTCAGAAGAGGCTGCGGTTCTTGCCAAACCTCGTTTCAGTTGTCCTTCTGTAAACATCTATCATTTGAAAACTGAAATTCATTCCATCTCATGGAGTTCAACCAACGTAATCTGACGGGGTAAGAAAACAACCTTAGTGGACGATGCAATGCGGCCGATGTCGACGACTCATCGTTGGCGTTTAACGCATGTTTTAGTTCGCATGCAGGCGATAATTGAGCAAAGAATTGTTACAATAATAGCCTACTTAAATTCTTTGTTGGAATATTTGCCAAAGGATGTATCACTAGCTTTAAGTATGAGCCTTCCGTTCAAAACGAGTTTTTCTGCCGTTTATTCCATTTTGATCAGATCTAATTAACGCGTGCGATTAATGCGTTAAAATTTTTAATCGCAATTTTTTTTAACGCGTTAATCGCACGCGTTAACGCGATTAAATCAACAGCCCTAGTATATATACATGCATAGGATAGTATAAAAGAACAACGCAATAGTCAATGTAATTTTTTCTTTTGATAATAATAAAATTTCAGTCGTCGACTGTAACCCTTCGACAGCCATGAAATTACAAGGTGTCTATGATAACGTCCTACTTAGAGTGGACTCCTACTGTTCATTTTACAATGTCATCTGCCGAATGGGAGGTTGAGTCGATCCTTGGGAGGGTAGAAGCAAGCGATCCCGCGTCGGTGCGTCCTTTGTGCCGGTGTCGTGTTATTATATATATTCGTTTTATTGACAAAATAACCAATCGACATAACGCGACAGTTAACATGCACAAAGGAGCAGCGGATAAAGCCTAGTAAATGTTTTTATACAGCATCCGTGTTATGAAGTTTTTTTGTGTTTTATAGTGTTTTTTTACATTAGGCTACACTACACTCATTCAGTAACCACTCCTGTGACATGAGTAGGTAACCATGCATATAGCATTATAGCTAGCCTATAAGGATGGAAATAATAATATGATTACGAATTTAGTGGTTTGCGCCAGTCCTGCTGATGACTAAGAAAAGGGTTTTGCCCTCTTAATTCTTGTTAAAGTCCCAACTAGGTCTTAAGTAAAGTGGCCGACCCTTGAACCCTTTCAATCGTAATCGTAATCGTAAACTCGACATTTCTAAAGCGCCACTCGAAAGCCAAGCGCGGGGCACCAGCTTATTCATGAGCGCTGCGTTGAGTTAGAAGGGTTGTTCGTGAGAGTAGCCCGTGGTGGCCGAGTCCCTGTCTACCTTTCTGAGTGATTGGTCTCAACCCGTGACTAAGTCCTGTCGTTGCGCTGACAGATATTCAAAACGTTTTTCTCTTATTCATGACGGGATGTCATAGACGCACGTTGTTTCGTAGATGTCACCAGTGCTCTATGCGGTATGCCTAGGGTGTATATATATATGTATATATATATGCTATTTTGATTCAGCCAAAGGTAATTTCATGTCTTCTTCCCCTTCTTTCTCCTATTCTTTTTTTCTGCTTCATCGTCGTCGTCATCATCATCATCATCATCATCATCATCATCGTCGTCGTCGTCGTCGTCGTCGTCATCATCATCATCATATGCATTATCACATTCACCATTTTCTTCCTTATGATTATATTCTTCTTCCTCTACTTCTTCTTCTACTACTCCTTTTCCGTCTCCTATAAGCGTGTGCTCATCACGTAAAGTTTCTTGATCATGTGTTCCCTCCCCCCTTTCGTGGTGAGATAAGGAGGTCAACTAATAATAGGCCTCGTTCACCATCAGCAGGTGCGCATGCCCTTCGATGATCACGTGACTCGTGCGTTGGCTGCAGCTGCTTTCAGACATCCTGGTCACCAGTCCACCTCTTGTGAAGTCATAGGTGGCTCTTCGGTCAGTGCCTACAAGCTCCAACTCTCCAAGCTACTGGAGGCTGCCACCAGTGTAAGAATTGTGGGGGGAAACTGGGGTTGGACCATTATACACTTGGAATTGGGGTGTGAAAAACAAACTCTACCATGGGGCTATAAGAAGGACTGATCATGAGGGGTTTAAACCCCCAAACCCTCCGGCAATTCTCACCCTGGCTGCCACACATGCAAAGCACTTAGAGTGGCCCGTACACATGAGGTGCAGGTTGGAGTCGGAAGGGTAGACCTACTCTCCCATCACCGTGCAGGCTTGAAACATAATCATTGTGGACTACATATTTTAGTAATGATCATTGTGCACCAAGCAGAGCATTTACGTAAGTCTCCTCATCCAAGGAATGGTGACCAATCCTTTCCTCGCCGACTTATCCTCCCATGGACTGCCAGCCTTCGATCGGTATAAATTATTTTACTCAATTATAGCCATGCATGCAGGTTTATTAGCGGAGCAATTGAGGCGGAACTTTCGAATGCCGCAGTGGACAATTGAACAATGAAAAATCAAGTAATCAGTTAACAGCCTAGCATGCTAAACAATAGACTATCGTAACAACGTAAACCAGTAGGCCTATAATAGCCAATGAATGCATTACTAGAAAGCTTGAACTCCTTACCGTTTGTATATTTTGTAGATAAGAGTTTAATGGTAATTTTATAGACGGATGTTTGGATGAATGGATGCATGGGTGGTCGTGTGGATGGGTGGGTGGGAGAGTGGATGGGTGCATAGATTGGATAGATGCTGAAGAGTTGCGCTCTGTAGCCTGTGGATACATGAAGGTGCCATGCACTTCGTCTTGATCTCACTGTGCCTGCTCAACATCGTTTGAACCATCCGCATGGATTAATCGTTCAAAAGTGCGAGTTACATTATTCTATGCACTTTGACTCATAATTATGGCCTACGTGTATGACTCTATATATCTTATGTAGGCTATAATATATGTATATGTATATATACATACAGTACATATTTTGCATATTATGGTAAATACATGCACTTGATAGTTTAATTTGATAGTTTAATATTTTATATGTGATTAGTCACAGCAAGCATGCCTTTACATATAGGGTCTTCGTATTTCCAGAAAGCAAGATAAGTTTTCAGAAGCCGAACGCAGACCTGGGAAATTCCAGCTTTGAATTAGTTTGTGCCCCACATTATCATGTCGTTAATGGCCTACATCACACATTGTGGTTTCCGTGCGTATCGACCACAATGGTCTCTAATTACTTCGGCCACCACTCAGATGTAGGACCGGAGAGACAGACACACAGACAGACAGACAAAGACCAGACAGACAGGCAAAAAGAGACGGAGTTAGACAGTGAAAGAGAGAGGGGTAGAGAGAGATAGAAAGATATAGAAATAGACAGACAGAGAGACGGAGTGAGACAGACAGAGAAAGAGTGAGATGGATTGATTGAGAGAGAGACACACAGAGAGGCATATAGGGAAACAGAGAGAGTTGTGGAATCCTGTATCTACAAATAGAAAAGTTTGGCATCTGGACAAAGCTGTGACCCTAAAAATCTATCAGCTTAGCACGGGATATTAAGCAGCTAATCTCATATCCTATGCTAGTGGCGGTGGTGGTTGCAAGTGCGACAGCGATTAGAAACTTAGTAGGGTCAATTCAAGATGGAATAATAAATGTGTGCTGTACGTTTCTGCCTATAAGCGAATGCAGATTTTATTCAGAAACGAAATGTAAATATAGGCAAATTTAATTAAGAACAGAGCTGTAAACGATGGCAAGTATAAATTATTAAGAACAGAAATGTAGGCTATTATAAGCCTAAATGATGGCAAGTGTGATAAAGAACAGAAATGTAGACGACAGTATGTATGATTAAGAACCTAAATGTAAACGATGTCAAATTTGATTAAGAACAGCATTGTTATCAGTTAACAAGGAATGCTCAGATGGCCAGAAAGTCACCAATGATCGACTCCGTTCCACGTGCATATGTATATATATAAAATATATATATATAATTTATATATATATATATGCGGATTTTTTCGGGCACCATCCAGCCAGCTACACAATTTGAGCAGGTATAGCTTCAGAGTCATCAGTTTTTCAGCAAGTCGCAGAAATTTAATGTAGGCCTGTCTTCCTTAGGTTCTCTGCCAAGTGGCAGGTCCAAACGTCCAATGTCTCCATCTTTCACGCTGTTGGCCCATGACATTGTCCATAAGTTTAAGTGTAGGCCTGTAGCAGATGTTAAAATTCAAAGACTTTGTGGCAGGTCATAAGAAAGGTCAAGAGTAAAATAAGCAGCATGTCATATGACCTATGTGATATCGCCGCCATTGCATTTATTTATATCGTATTATACACATCCGATTGCCTGTTTAGACTTGAATCATCTTGACCCGAAGCCGAATTTGTCCTTACTTTGTTTTTAATTGAGGATGTGAATAAGCAGGTTCTTGAGATTTGGCTTTTTAAAGCTGTAAGTGGTCTCGAGAATACGATTCCAATTAGACTATAATTATATAGCCTATCTCCAGGACGAGAGGCCATAATGTTTCAAGATCTTCAATTATATCTCACAGTATGCGTTTGAGATGAATGAGAATTAAGAGCGTCGAATCTTTGTGGTCTATTAACAGTATCCATTGCGATGTAGCCTATCACTCAACTATTATATATGCCCCCTCCGTTAACTTCGTCAATATTAACTCCGCCACTGGTTGTTCTCTGCCAGTGCCAGTCCAAAGACTGGATAAAGGAGGAGTGCGACAGTAATCATCTTTGATAACATGGCAGTGTCGTTAAATAAGTAACAAGCGTTCGTCAATATTGCGTCCAATAGCCTACTTGCCTTAGTTGTTCATTCCAGACTCGACTGTAGCCTATACGGTAATTCCCATAATTTATAGCATCAACTTTTCTCAAATAAAACGCCTGCAAACATCCCTGAACGCTCTCAGCTGCGTAGGTCTAGTCGCCAAAATTCCCAAACACGATCACATGACCCCGGTTCTCAAATCAATTTATCGGCTAAAGTCCATCTGAGTATCCATTCCAAGTTGTTTCTCTTATACCGGCAACGCCCTCTTTTCAAACCTCTTCACTGTCTTCAGTCTTCACCCCTTATTATAGGCTATTCGACAGCTATTTACCATCCAAGTTCCAACCGAACACATCAACTAGATCCTCGTCATATCTTGACATAGGGCTTGCATCTCGGCATCCAAGCCATTTCTGTCTGAAATAATTCTGGGATCGGTTCTTATAGTCAATACTGCACCAACGCTTTGGAACGTACTCCAAAAAGACCCATGCAGGCAGTGGCGCAACAAGGGGGTGATGGCCCTTGACGGGGTGCTTGAGCACCCCAGGGCTAAAAGGTGACACACGCAATTTTTCCAAATCCGATGCCGTTTTTTTTGGGTGGGGTAGGGGGTGGTGGAGGGTTCTCTTTTGCTCTTTCAGTCTTTAAGATTACACAAACAGGCAAGTCGTTCATTCCTCTGTATTATTATTATTCTAGTCAAGTGCATGGTTCATATATTATCAGATTTCAGCGTTTAGTTGGTCTATCTGAGTTTGTATGGGTCTCGAGAATTTACCTGTGATGGATGTCTTATCTGGTGACCTTTTTAAAGAATAGGTCTATACCGATTTTCCCTGCCAAAATAGCTGATGACTTTTTTAGTCGATCGGTCGAAATGTCTTCAGAAAATAGCAATTGTTTCCTAAACAATTTTTCTGGGAGTGTGCAAGGCGCTATATAACTGGCCGTATACAATATACATACACACATGCATGCATGCATGCATACATACATACATACATACATACATACATACATACATACATACATACATACATACATACATACATACATACATACATACATACATACATACATACATACATACATACATACATACATACATACATACATACATTACATACATACATACAAACTGGCGTCGTGTTAGAGAATACATAGGCCGTAGGGAAGTGATGCATGAGTAAACGATAATTATTAAGCATATTAACATTCGTTGAAGCCCGTTGAGACTTTGTACCAACGTCGATAATAATTATAATTGTTCCCAACCGGACCTTGTACATAGTGTTATGTTACTCTTCACTTCTGCGTTTAGGTCTATGTAAGCGTTTGGCTGCATATAGCTTTACATCTGCCTGTCCGTCCTTCTCTGTCTGCGTCATTCTGTCTCTCCATCTTTTTTTCTCTCTGTCTGTCTTCCTCTGTCTTTGTCTCTCTCTCTGCTCTAAAGAAGAATTAGTCATTTAGCCTATAATGTACATGTAATGACGTACATTGGATGGTAGGTGGACCTCTGCGCATTTCGGTATTTGGTATAATTTTGTTTTTCCGGGACAGAACATGTCACTTGAAGACTTCGAAAGATAATGGAATTAACGTTTTCGTTTCTCATAAGACCAACGTTAAACCTGAAACTGTAGCGATAACGATTTCTCAAGATGAACAAAGATAAACTCGAGGTAGAGAAAAAAAGCGATTAAAACGAGAACGAGATTAGATTAAATTTGATCAAATTTGACCGATTTTTTGATTCATTCTCGATGTAGGTGTGTATGTGTGTATGTATGTATTTTATGTATGTAATATTGTATGTATGTATGTATGTATGTATGTATGTATGTTAGGGTGCCAATGAAATATACAGGAAAAAATAAAGTTTTGAATTTCTTAGGTCTCATCCTCTGAAAATGTTCCTTTATATTTGGAAGTTACTCAGAGAAAAAATGAATAAAATATATGAACATTTAGAGGATGCACCATGCTCCTGAAGTTGTATATAGTAATATGTGCCGTGATGCTAGTTAATTCCTGACATAATGGTCTGTCTCAGTATTGAGAAGTTAACTCTGTGGATTACTAACAGTTCTGGTTATATCTGCAGTGCGTTATATCAGTTCTCTATCATATCTACATATTATCTGTTTTATATTAAATCTCTATTCTATAACATCACCAGTGGCGTAACTACGGGGGGGGGAAGGGGGGCAGCCGCCCCCCCCAAATGAAAGGGCTGCCACCCCAGCTGCCCCCCCAATCCCTGTGTTTGTTTTACTTTTTACTTTTACGAGTGATAAAGAATGTTATATAATTTCTGACTTATTTTATTTTTTATACAACTTCCTGTACAACTTCTTATAGGGTGGGTGATGGGAAAGTGGGACAGGCCACTATAGTGCACTGTGGGACAGACAAGCTAGTGAGGCTTGCATGCGTATTAATGTCCAATACTGTAATACATCCAAAATCTAAAAATACATAGTCTAGGGCAATATACCCTACGTCATTAATATGTGCGTACACACATTTTATTGCATGTTTTATTGTTTAACCCGTTCCCGCCGGATCGGGTCGCTAGCGACCCGATTAACCCAATAGGTATCGGAAAAATTCCGGCGGGAATGGGTTAATGGCCTTTGGTTGTGCTTTTCAAAGTGAGAGTGAAATTTAATATTGCTGCTAACCACAAAAACAGTAGAATACATCTATTTTAGGTTTGTGAAATTTTTACTGCCAATTATTATTTAGACATTTGATCATTAGACAACAATTTTTTTCGCATTCTGATATTTGTAGCTTCGGTTTAAGACAAGTTAAGAAAATATATTTGTAAATTTACTTACGACTACTATTTTGTGATTGCGACTTTTACTGAAATTACTTCGTTCTTCAGTTACTGAGTTAAGACACGTTAACGTCGTTAAGACATGTCAATTATGTGATTGCTCATTGCTGTCATGTCAATGATGTCATGACACTCCTGACTACTTTCAATATTTTGTTCAATTGCTCAATTATCGTGCGTACGGCTCGCGATGCCGATGCGCGCTTTAATTGCCAACGGTAGCCACCCCATCATTTTAAGCTGCCACCCCACTGCCCCCCCATGAAAAAATTCCTGGCTACGCCACTGAACATCACTAGCACAGAGGGGGAAGGAAAATGTTAAAATCCGGAACCCATGCATTGACTTGAAACTTGCGCGGGTTGAAGACCGTCATTGTACGAAAAAAACAGGTTACAATAAACAGAAGGAAACGATAACAAGGGAGTAAGGTAGGTCTATAACTAGATGACAGTTTTATTGAAAATCCAGATAGCAATACAGATTGTGATGGAAGCAATACAGCTGAAGATGAAGGCAGTGATGTGAAAATTCCTGCGGTAAAGGAAAGGAAGACAGCAAAGCCAAAAGTACATAATTAATCATGATGCAATATCAGCACTGCAGGATAGAACATACATGTAGGTATTGGACAGAAAATTTAATGCAACATATATTTTCCTGCAACTGCAGCCTCATCTCTAGGTCACAGTCCATCGGAATTAATTCTTAAAAGAAATCCGTACGATTGGCACAAATGTAGCATCTCGCATCTACTGCTTTAAAAAAAGCAAGCATTTTCCTTCAACAGTATTTCTGGTCCTCTGACGATACATTGGGATGGTAAGATATTGCCTGCTCTCACAGGTAAAGACACCGTTGATCGTCTGGCAGTCATAGCATCTGGAGATAGTGAGTTGAAGATTCTTGGGTCCCAAAGTTATGCAGTGCATGGTTCTGGTGAGGCACAGGCTGCAGCAGTATTTTAAATGGTTGACAAATGGAAACTCAGTGAATGTGCCCAGCTGATGCGTTTTGACACAAGTACTAGTATCCCAGACAACAAGGCGGGAGCTTGTATCACATACTGTAGCAAAAACTTCACAAGCAGCTCATTAACGTGGCATGCAGGCAGGCATCATTTACACGAGCCAAATGTCGAAAAAGTATTTGATACGCTTATGGGATGTTCTAGTGGCCCACATGACAGTCTCTTTGTAATGTTTTCTACTGCATGGA